>WNWK01006429.1:47572-105982 GCA_009830355.1 Cherax destructor
ACCTTGGTCTCACAGGCCACATAAGTTATGTAAAAATAAGAAAATAGTGAAAAAACAAGAAATCTAGGAATGGAAGTAAACAAATGTTTACCGAGTGAGGGCATTCGCCGCTGTTGCCATATGCGGCTCATTTTCTGCCAACTTTACACCTCCATATCTCGGTAAGTATTGATGGCAAAAATCTGTGTTTAGGATAAAAACAATCAAAAAAATAATCTTTACATTTTGATAAAAATTTTTTTTTTTTTTTTTTTGAATATTTCCCGACATAGAATGACAGTTTCGGGAAAGGGTCTCCGACAGTCAAAGGGTTAATTGATTGTGACTGCAAAATAAGCCACCATGGGCCCAAAGAAAGCCCTAGTGCCAGCCCTTTGGTAAAGGGCTGAGAGAGAGGGGAGAATGTACCTTCTTCAGTGATTCTATGATATGTATGATACTAAAGCAGCAGGAGTCGATAAGGCTATAGTGCCAGCCAGCGATAAAGTGTAGCATTAACAGTGTAGCAAGTAAGTTAAGCGATTAAGCGATAGAAAATGACGTACATGAAACAACTCCTCCATTGTTGTTTGAGGTACAGTGGACCCCCGGATTTCGTAGTCATCGGATTTCGTAAAATTCGGAATTAGTAAAAAATTTTCGTAAAATATTGGTTCGGTAACGTAGATCTACACGGAATTAGTAATTCGTCCTGGACGCGTACAAGTGGCCCGCACGGCCCAACACTCCATCCAGAGTCAGTGTGCCATTGTTTACCAGAAAAGTGATGGTCACCTACGCATTCATACCATGCATTTTGTCATTATTCCATTGTTTTTAGTGCTTGCATCTGCTAAATAAGCCACCATGGGCCCAAAGAAAGCTCCTAGTGCCAGCCCTGTGATAAAGAGTGTAGCAGGGAGTGTAGCAGGGATGCAGGGAGAGTAGCAGGCATGCAGGGGGCATAGCAGGCATGCAGAGAGCGTTGCAGGCATGCAGGGAGCGTAGCAGGCATGCAGGGAGCGTAGCAGGCATGCAGGGAGCATAGCAGGCATGCAGGAGCGTAGCAGGCATGCAGGGAGCGTAGCAGGAAGGCAAGGACTTGTTACCTGATGTCTTTATGGAAGGAGATTCCCCTTCCAAACAATGAAAAAACTTCATCCTCTCCCTCCTCCCGTCTTCACACATCAACAACTCTTCAATAAAGGTAAGTGACATGTTATTATACTTTTATTCATGTATCATTGTTTTCTTAAATTAATGTATATTTAATAACAAAATATTTTTATTTCAATACTTTTGGGTGTCTGAAACGGATTAATTGAATTTCCATTATTTCTTATGGGGAAAATAGATTCGGATTTAGTAATATTCGGTTTTAGTAGTGCCCTCTGGAATGGATTAATTACGAAAACCGTGGGTCCACTGTGTATAGGGCCACTGACAACACTACCGCCACCACCACCACTACTATACGGCTTATGCTCTTAGTGGCCCTTATAAACCCAAAACACCACCACCACTTCACATACGTAATGAAATATTTTATTCATCCTAGAGTATATATCATGTTTCTATGTTATTAACTTTGTTTATTATGTCATATTAGATGAATTGTGATAGATAAATATGCCGTAGAAGTGATATTAGCGTCATATTCAAGTATTTTGTCCTGTCTCCAAACAAACTCTCCTGCCTCTCCATATGCCAACAAGAGTCTTCAACAAGTGTCAAACCCATACTGTTTGTAGATGACACTACATACATCTTCTCTCACCCAAGCCCAGTCATACTAGCCAACACTGTAAATGCTGAATTACAGAAAATATCTACCTGGATGATGACTAACAAGCTTACTCTCAATATTGACAAAACCTTTTTCATTCAGTTTGGGAACAGAGCTACAAATGTTCCACTTAACATAATGATAAACAAATCACCTGTCACAAAGCTCACAGAAGGAAAATTCTTAGGAATCCATCTTGATAATAGTCTCAAATTTCAGGCACATATACAGTGGTATCTCGAGTTACGATATTTTTTCGTTCGAGAATGCTGTTCAAGTGCCATTACCAAACGAATTTATCCCCATAAGGAATAATGTAAAATAGACTAGTCCTTTTACACCCCCAAAAATATACTTACAAAAGCATTTAAAAAAATAAACTTACATAAAAGGGCGATTTTGGGGACCATCGTAACTCGAGGTACCACTGTATAACAAATTTCCAAGAAAATCTCCAAGACCGTAGGCATACTATCGAAGATACGGTACTATGTTCCGCAACCAGCTCTCCTTGCCCTGTATCACTCACTCATTTACCCCTATCTCACCTATGGAATCTGTACATGGGGCTCAACAACAATAAATCATCTCAGACCATTAACCCTTAAACGGTCCAAACGTATATATACGTTAGTACTGCTACTGCCCCGAATATTTTGAAAAAAAAAAAAAATTGATAGAAATAGAGCACATTTTTTTAAGTGTTGTAGGATAAAAAAAATTTTTTTTTTTTAGGTCAGTACTTACCAATATATGAGGCGGAGAAGTTGGCTCTGGATGCTCACCTGACAGCAACAGGAGTCCTGCCGCTTGCAGAATCGTTGCCGATATACCTTTTTTTTCTCTCTCTTTTTTTTATTATTTTTATATAATTTTTATGTTCTGATAATTAAAATTTATAGTAGTTCTTGTGATTTCATAGCCAATCTTTGTTCTGACACTAATATTAGGTACTGAAATTGTACTCAAATAATAATAATAATAATAATAATAGTGCATAAAAATAATAATAGTGCATAAAAATAATAATAATGATAGTGCATAATATTATTATTATAATCAAATAGAAGCGCTAAATCACAGGGGTTATACAGCGCTGCAGGTTATTGTAGGATACAGGGAGAGTGGGTTGTAAGAGGGAAATGGACGATTAGTAGGGTATGGAGTGCAAGATGACGGTGGATAGTGCAGGGGAGGAGGGTAGCAAGAGATCGAGGTAGAAGGGACTGAGGGAGGTGCTAGAGGTATAATCTTCAGAGTTTGTGTAGTAAGTCAGTTTCTGTCAAAAAGTCAATGAGAGAGTCAGGATTAAAGGAGGGGCCATCTGCAAGAAGGGAAGGTAAAGAAAGGGCCGCAGAGCGAAGACGCGTTGGAGGTAAATTCTGCGTGCTCGTTGATAGAGTGGGCAGTCCAACAGGATATGTCGAACAGACACTGGAACCTGACAATGCTCACAGAGAGGGCAGGGAGCCTCTCCATGAGATACCCGTGAGTAAGACGAGTGTGGCCGATGCGAAGACGGGAGAGTGTAGTCTCCCAACCTCGACATTGGTGACAAGAAGGCCAGAAACCTATAACCGGTTTAATAGAATGAAGTTTGTTATTCAGCAGGTCAGACCAGCGTTGTTGCCAACGGGTGCGAAGGTGGGTAGCAATGACCGCAAAATAGTCTGTGAAAGGAACACCTCTATATGAAACTGGAAGGTCATGTACTGCTGACCGCGCAGCAGTGTCTGCCTGTTCATTGCCCTGTACGTCAACATGACCAGGGACCCAACAAAAGACAATATCTTTATGCTTGCTAAAGATACGGCGTAACCAAAGGTGGATACGAAGAACTAGGGGGTGAGGTGTATCAATTTTACGGATAGCCTGTAAAGCACTAAGGGAGTCTGAAAACGACCACAAATGGTGATACAGGCATAGATGCAATACGGATAAGTGCCACAAGAATGGCATACAATTCAGCCGTAAATATCTAGCCGAGGGTAACAGATGCCCTTGTACGACGCTGTCCGGAAACACTGCTGCGAATCCGACGCCGTCAGATGACTTTGAACCATCGGTGTATACTGCGATGGCATGGGAATGAGAACGGAAATGGTCTAGAAAGAAAGAGCAGAAGCCGCCGTAGGCAGTTGGGCTCGCGCAAGGTAGAGGAATAGAACAGACACGGACAGCAGGAACTTCCCAAGGGGGTAGAGGAAAGGGTGAAGCCACATGAACATATAAAGGCGGAAGCTGAAGGGAAGACAAGAGTGAATGCAGACGAAGAGAAAAGGGACGAAGTAAACAGGGGCGACGAACAAATAACGAGCGTCTACTAACATCTGTGACAATCCTATACATGGAAGGATTGCGGAGGTCATGAGAGCGAACATAATAGCGAATGCAATGTGCATCACGACGATCGGACAAGGATGGAATGTTCGCTTTCACATAGAGGCTCTCAACCGGGGAAGAACGAAAGCACCAAGGCAAAAGCGTAATCCCTGGTGATGGATGGGATTAAGGCTGAAAGAGTGGCAGGAGAGGCTGCCGAATATATCTGGTCACCATAATCGAGTTTCGATAGAATTAGGGCTGAATGTAGGCGAAGGAGAGTTCTACGATCAGCCCCATGAAAGATGTGCGAGGGTTTTAAGGAGGTTCAGCCGGCTATGGCAAGTCGCTCTTCAGAGAGGTAATGTGAGGTTTCCAGGACAATCTGCGGTCAAACAGGAGGCCGAGAAACCTGACTGTATCACGTTCTGGGATACGTGAGCCGTATAGGTACAATGGATGATCAGGAGACCACTGAACGCCTAGTGAACGTAATTTGATGAGTTTTGCCACTAGAAAACTTAAACCCGTGAGTGGTGGCCCAATCAGAAACCCGGTTGATGGCATGCTGGAGGGAAACTGCAATGAGGTGACAGTCAGCACCTGCACAAGCTATAGCAAAGTCATCCACATAGAGCGATGACCAAATATTGGATGGGAGAACAGATGCCAGATTATTTATAGCAAGCAGAAAAAGTGTTGTGCTCAGAACACATCCCTGGGGGACACCTTCAGTTTGACAAATTCCGGGAGAGTTCATTACTAACCCGGACCCGGAAATGTCTGCAGTTAAGAAAGCCTTAAGAAAGAATGGTAAGTTGCCTCGGAGGCCTAAGGAGTGGGCCTGGGCCAAGATATTATATCTCCAAGTTGTATCATAAGCCTTCTCAAGGTCGAAAAGATAGCGATAACCGAATGGTTATTCGCAAAGGACATTACGAATATACGTATCCAAGCGCAGCAAGGGGTCAATGGCAGAACGACCCTTACGGAAACCATACTGACTAGGAGAACTATTGTGAGTCTCTAAATACCACATCAAACGCCTATTAACTAGACGTTCCATAGCACCTGGTTTTCGAAAAGGGAGAACAATAGCAGACTTCCACAGCTGGGGAATAACTCCTTGCGAATTAATAAGATTAAAGAGTCGTAAGAGGACAGTAAGAGCAGACTGATGTAAATGCTGTAGCATACAATATGTATGCCGCCTGGCCCAGCTGCCGATGATCGGCAAGCAGAGAGTGTTGCCTCCAGTTCTTGAAGGGTAAAAGGCACATTATAGGATTCTTCTTAAGAGAAGAAAAATCTAAGGGCTTTAACTCGCTGGCAGACTTAGAAGAAAGGAACGAGGGCATAGATGGAGCCCTGAGAAATGGGGGACGAGATGGTTACCAATTTCAGTGGCAACGGCAAGAGGTGTGCTATATCGACACCAGCAACCTGAAGAACATGAGCCGGGTGGGGAGAATTTACCACTTAATTTCCGCACTTTCTTCCAGACTGCACTCATCGAGGAAGCCGAAGTGACAGTAGAAACATAATCTCGCCAGCAAGTGCGTTTAGCATCACGTATGACACGACGAGCAATAGCTCTCTTCTGCTTGAAATCAAGGAGTCTCTCTGTGGTTCTGTTATATCGATACCTGCCCCATGCAGCACGTTTCAAACGCACTGCCCGAGCACAAGCAGGAGACCACCAAGGCACGCACTTCTGAGGATGCTTGCCCGAGGTTTGGGGAATAGAATGTGAAGCCGCTGTGAAGATGGAGGACGAAAAGAGATGTAAAACCTCATCAATGGAGGACGAGATAGGAACCTCATGAAAGGCAGTAAGATGTGCGAAAGGTCCCATTTCGCCCGGTCAAATTGCCAGCGTGGGCAATGAGGAGGTGGAGAAAACAGAGGGGACTTAAGGATGATTGGGAAATGATCGCTGTCATGTAAGTCCGGGAGGACAGACCAGGTGAAGTCAAGGACAGTAGATGAAGAGCAGATGGAAAGATCGATGCAGGAGAAAGAATGAGTTCGGGATCAAAATGGGTAGGAGTACCCGTATTTAAAACATGGAGGGAAGAGAAGCAAGAAATGCCTCCAACTGAATGCCACGGGAGTCACAGTGCGATCCTCCCCAGAGAAAATGGTGTGCGTAAAATCGCCGAGTAATAGAAGGGGTGGCGGTAAGGAAGAAACCAGAAAATCAACATCTGGGATAGACATTGCCCGCGAAGGGAGAGATATAAAGAACAGAGTGTATACCACTTATTCAAGTGGATACGGGCTGCGGTGTAATGTAAGGAAGAAGGAACATAGAGCTGACGGTATGGAACACCAGTGCGTATAAGAAGAGCACTTTTTAAAGGTTCCATCGGAAAAGGATCCGATGAATATAACAAATCATAGCCTGAAAAGGGCCTGATAACAGTGGATTGTAATTTGGGTTCTTGCAAACAGACCCCAACAGGGGAAAACTGAGAGAGCAACACCTGAAGCTCACCCGGTTACCCCTGAGGCCTCGGATATTCCACTGTAAATAAGCCATGATTTATGGAGAGAAAGATATAAGTGGAAGTGAGAGGAATCTATGGACTAGGGTTAGAAGGAGGAGGACGTTGTGAAGGAAGGGGGGGTTGAGACGAAGAAGAGAGATGAGGAACCTCAGGTGGAGTAGTGTCCATCATCTGTCCAGTCTCTGTAATATATTCTGCAATAGCTTCCAGTGTTTCGGAAGTCAAAGATGCAGAATGTGGGACTACATTAGAAATGGAAGAAGAGTGAGCAACGATCGGGGAGTCTATAGACTGCACTAAAGTAGAGGGTGAGGAGATAGAAGAGGAAACTGTCGAAGGGGCTTGGGAGGGGACAGGGGATGAAGGTAGTGTATGAGGAGGAGGATGAACCTCCACACACGTTATAGAACTAGTCAGAGGCGAAGGACCTGGCAGTAGGGATTTTTTGCCGGGCTTATGAGAAGGAGGGGGGCGCTGAGGTTTAGATGAAGAACGAGGACGTGTAGACTCAGGATTGTGCGAGTGAGTAGAGGAAGGAGTGTGGACAGTATGGGAAGCCGAGGTAGGGACCTCGGAGCCAAGAATATCAAAAGGATTCGAGACGGGTGATTGCGGATGAGGCAACCACAGAGGAAGCCGTGGAAGTTGGGACCCCAGAAGCGGGGCGACGTTTAGCAATGCGAGAATAAGAAATACGGGGAAGTTTCCCTTGAAGGCGAAGATGAGAGACAGCCATAGCATAGGAGAAGCCTTCCGCCTCTTTGAGACAACGGATTTCCCGCTCATTCAGGTAAACCTGACAACGGCGAGAATATGAAGGATGTGCCTCATGACAGTTAAGGCAAGAGGGAGGTAGAGTACAAGAAGAACTGGCATGGTCGTCAGCACCACAGACTGGGCATTCGGCCATGGACCTGCAATATTTTGCTGGATGACCAAAACGCCAGCAGTTTCTACACTGCTGCGGTGTAGGGGTCACCTTTCGAACTTGTAAACGTTGACCTGCAATGTAGACCGAAGGTGGCAGTTCTCGGCAGTCAAACGTTAGACGAGCTATATTGCAAGCATAACGTCTTCGCTTATTGGCTGGGAGGACAAAAGTGTCAACTTTAAGGATAGGGAGTTCTTGGAGCTCAAGCTGCTCGAAAATGTCATCACCACATGTCTGGAAATTCCGTTGGACAATGGTGTGGGGCAAAATGACAGAACCACAACAAGAATTGAGGGAATGGTGCTTGTCAATAGTAACAGGTGTATTGTCAATGGTCGTAAGAAGAGAAAGATCACGAGCTTGGCCAGCATTCTGGACCGTGATGATGCGAGTGCCGCTCTTGAGAGCGTGAAATGAGATGTTTTGACCAACATGGCGTAGTAGAGCCTTACCAATACTATGGTCTGAAAGATAGGTATTAGGAGAAGTTGGACGAAGAGTAAAAAACTTTGTCCATTGAGTAGTTTGAAACAGAGAGTTTAAGGGGAGTGAGTGACGAGCTGGTCGTTTCTGCGATGAACGAGAAGGGAGTGTCGAATCGTCATGTGTGGGTCTTGGTCGTTTTTGTGTGGGACCGGGGGTGGTCCGATGGGAGACGTTCGAGCGATTCGAAAATTGCCGCACCGTCGAGGGAGAAGCCGGAATCAAGGTCAGAGAAGAGCGAAGGTCAGACGTATCGAAAGGGCCAGTCGGGACCCTGGTACCTGAAGCAGGTGACGAACCAGCACCAGCAAGAGGTACAGGGGCATGAGAGGTGTCCAAAGAGTCATCCGTTAACGAGGCAGGGTCAGTACTGGGTGCGGTATCAGGAAGGGGCCCGGGGGTAGTGGGTTCATGGATTGGGTCAGCCATGGTTAGGTTACTTCTTTCTTTTTATTTTTAAGAAAAAAAAAGAAAGAAAAGAAAATAAAAAAAAAAAAGAATAAAAAAAGGGGGAACGTGGAGGAATAGGTCCTAGGAGGAATGAAAGGGAGCGCAAATCCCCCTCCGTGCCCAAGAGGACCTCAACACCGCAAGTAGTGCAGATGCTGCATGGAACCCGTGCCATACCCTACCCTTCACGCCAGTAAACCAGCAATCCGGGATAGCAACCTCACATCCACCGAGCCATCTCGGCGGACAAAAGAGAGGGCGGCCGGATATCCGCCACAAAGCATACCGCCTCGGCCACCACCCCGGAATCCGAAGGTGGCCTCCAGAGATACACCCGTCGCCCGAAAGATACCCAAAGCCACCCCGGGTGACCGGAGAGGATCGGGACATCCCCAGGCGATCCAGATTCCACGGCAAACTACACCACGCCAAGGACCTCAACGGAATGGGATGGACTACGATACCCTTCCCCCTACCTAGGAACTAGAATGCCTGAGGAGAGAAGCTCCCAGGGTAAAACTGGGAAGGAAATAAGGGAGGGATGAGGAGGAGGAGGAGGAGGAAAGGGAAAAGGGAGGATGGGGGAGATGGGAAAAGGGAGGGGGGATTGGGGGGTAATTAGGTTCGGTCTGAGGAAGAAGACCAAAAGGTCCAATTCCTCAGACCGATAGCCTCTTTACCACGTCAAGGAGCCCCCCTTAAAGAGGGATAGTGCATAATAATAATAATAATAATAATAATAATAATAATAATAATAGTGAATAATAATAATAATATGTAATAATAAAGTTCACCTGAAGCATTATGTAAGATTTGTGTCGCTGTCTTATCTCATCTGATCTCCACTAATGATGACTGGTGACATTTGATGGGGGAGTGAGGGTAGTCTTATCTTTTCTAATCAGTCCAGTAATTACAGTGATGACATTTGATGAGATTATACTGCTTCACTTTATGTGTTACTCAAGCCTGTCTGTCTGTCTGTATCTGTCTGTCTGTGTGTGTGTCTTTCTGTCTGTGTGTCTGTCTTTCTGTCTGCTTGTCTCAGAGAGTAGCTCATAAACCAACTGGTATTACGCAGATCACAAGCACATTATATCACTTTGTCTTGATTTTTTTTAGTTATCCTAGGTAATTTACACTATGTATAATTATATTTATGAATGTGTTCCTGTGAGATAGAGACAGAGACAGATAGATACAGTCAGACAGACAGAGATAGACAGCCAATCAGGTACCCAGCTAACCAACCAGCTGCTTGCCAGCCAGGTGGCCAGGCAGGCAGGCAGCCAGCTGGCCTGCCAGCCTGCTGACATCACTTTCCACTTCAAAGGGGAGTGTTAATATGACATGACATCAGTGAATCCTTTGTGTTTGCCGCAGTGTTTGCTCTAGCTGGCGCTCAATTTAACTGGTGCTCCCACAAGGTACTAAGTGGTCCCAGATTTTTTTAATATGGCGCACACCGAGTGTTGAGACCCATTCTATGCTGACCAGGCATCTCAGGCCAATCGTGCCAAATTTGGAGGCATGAAAAATAAAACGTATATATACATTTGGGGCAGTAGCAGTACTAACGTATATATACGTTTGGACTGTTTAAGGGTTAATAACCCAGCAAAAGGCAGCAGTCAGAATGATAACAAATTCCCACTCCAGACAGCATACTCCACCAATATTCAGAAGTCTAAACCTACCCACCGTGCAAGACATCCATACTTATTATTGTGCCTACTACATACATGGAACACTAAACTCAAATATAAACCCTCCACTCAAACTTCTCCTTAACAACCTTAACAGGACACACGACCATAACATAAGACACAGATCACTCTTTTGATGTCCCCCGGGTCCATCTCACACTATGTAAAAACTCAATGTACATAAAAGGCCCAAAAATTTGGAATTCATTACCCATGAATACCAAAGAAACCCTGTCTGTACATCAGTTCAAGACTCTTTTTAAAAACCACCTACTCGCCCGAAACTAAATACACAGTACTTAACTTTACCTACAAAGTTAACAAATCATTTTCCACTGTCTCAAAATATCATTACTCACTGTGTTACTCCCCTAGCCCCAGAACCCCATAAATAAATGCTCAAAGAACAATAACTTCGCATACTTAACTTATATTTCATAGATGTATAACTCAGTCGAATAATTAGTTCAACCTTATCAAACTGTTTTTATAGCATTACCTAATAGAATAACCCATTCTCTTGTTCTCATTATAACTCGTCTAATGACCATATGAACTGTTATTGCAATACAAATCATTGATTTGATTTGATTTGATCTGATCTGATTTGATAAATTGTAATACTACATATAGTAAATTGATTATGTTGTTCTATTATAAAATTGTAATGCTTCAAAATTGTAATGTTCAAATTTCATTGTTTAAATACTCAATTGTACCTCATGTTGTAAATTGTTTACTCTAGTTTTTTACCATCTAATCTGTTATAGCCTAGTTAACCCTTTCGGGGTCGGTGCTGTACTAGTATGTTTTACGAGCAGGGGTTGGTGCCGTACTAGTACGCGTAAATTCTAGCGGCTTCAAATTAAGCGGGAAACAGCTGGTAGGCCTAGGGATGAGAGAATGGGTCTGTGCAGTCAGTGTACGCAGTAGGAAAAAAATCGGGCACCCAGTGGTGCATTGTGGGAACACCATTTCACTACACCTTGTCCACCATGCCTCGCAGCAAGAAACACCTTACTCCTCGGCAAATTGGGACACTTTTATTCCCCAATGACAGTTCTAACAGTGATGGGGGTGTCAGTGAAGGTGACTTTCAAGGTTTTGATTCGGTTGTGACCGAAACTAGTGACCATAATACCGGTATAAGTGAGAAAAACCCAGACGACCCACAGCCGTCCACCTCTGGTGCTGTGGCGTCTTGTTCACATCCAGTTGTACCAGAACGAAGGCGGAAACTCCTATTTACTCATATCCCGGACTCAGATGTGAGCAATGGTGATGATAGTGAATATGAACTCCAAGCCCTTCAAAATAGTTCCAGTAGCGCGAGTGAAGGGGAATATTCACCAGTGAAGCGTCAGTATATACGACGGTATATGCCCTCTGGTAGTGTGCCATATGCTCTTCCAAGGGTTAGGAGTACGTCTCGGAGTACATCCCGTGGGCGTACAACAGGAAGTGATAGTGAAAATGAAGATGATATTGTTGCAATTGGCATTAGAAATGTGCATGCAACTGGTGGTGGTGGTAGTGCCGGGCGCGAGGCACCAGCAGTGGACCATGCTGGCACCGACGCCGCTGAGGCAGCTCAGCTACAACTTCTTCTTGTAGGTTCGCCGGTATGTCCGGCCCGGGTCTTCTCCAAATGGTGACCCGGCCTTGGCCCCCTGGGTAGAGGGTGTCGATCATCTTCTTTCTTCTGTCTTCTTCAGCTACAACAAAGCCAACCCTCACCCACCCACCAACCCCCACAACCACAACCTCCACTTCCACAACCACCACAACCACCTGTAAATATCCAGTACCCACCAGCAGACCGCACCTGGGATTGGCAGGAAGCTGCGAATTATATTCCCAATCCCCATCAGTTTGATGACAGTCACAGTGGAATATGCCTATCTTGTCCACTTGGGAACAATGCCACTGAACTGGAATGTTTCCAGTTATTCTTTGACGAACCCCTGATGGACATTATTATCAGGGAAAGCAACAGATACTTCGATTACACAATGGCAAACATGATTCTTTCACCAGTGGAAGGAGACAACTGTGGCAGAGATGTATCTTTTCTTTGCCACAATAATGCTTATGCCACATGTGTATAAGCACCATATCAAATCATACTGGTCAACAGACCGATTGATTGCAACACCAACTTTCAGTGATATTATACCAGTGAATCGATTTGTGCTACTGTTACGCATGTTACATTTTTCAGACAAAACCAGGCCTGACAGAACAGACAGGTTATATAAGATTAGGAATGTGTTTCTGTATCTGAAAGAGAAATTCAATATGTATTTTCATCCCTTCAGGAAGCTTGTTATTGATGAGTCTTTGATTCTGTTCAAAGGTAGACTGTCATTCAAGCAGTATATACTGTACCAAGCAAAAGGAAACGCTTTGGTATAAAGTTGTTTGTGCTTTGTGATTGCTACAGTGGTCTTGTATTAGATATTATTGTGTACACTGGAAGTAATACATTGAAAGATACCAGAAAGTTACTGGGTATCTCTGGTGATGTGGTTAGAACAATGCTGGAACCATATCTTGGCAAGGGGCATATATTATATACTGATAACTGGTACACAAGCCCCAACCTCAGTGATTTTTTGCGAATGAACATGACAGATGTGTGCGGAACAGTTCGTGCAAATTGTAAGCATATGCCTAGGTTTGATGCAGGCACTTGTAGAGGTGAGGTGCAGGCGTTTGCTGCCAATGATATCATGGCATTTCGGTGGCATGACAAACAAGATGTCACACTGTTGTCATCAGTTCACTCTAATGAAATGGCAGACAGTGGCAGGGTGAATAGAGAGACCGATGAACCCATTCTAAAACCTGCAGCTGTGATGGACTGCACTCTCAATATGCATTCAGTGGACAAATGTGACATGCAGATTGGGTTTGCTGATTGTGTTAGAAAGAGTTATAAATGGTACATAAAACTCTTTTTTCACATTCTGGACATTTCCATGCTCAATGCTTATAATGTTTATAAGTTGAAGATGACAAACAAACCACCATATGGCGAATTTTGTTTGTCTGTCATCAGACAAATAATCACCAAGTACCAAGGAACACCACCTGCAATAGAAAACCGCCCACGAAATTACCAACAACTACCCTCTCGTCTGAGGCATGGTGAACACTTCCTAACAAAACTGCCTGCTACTGCTTGCAAGAAAAAGGCTCAGAAGAGGTGTTATGTCTGTGCACATACAAAAAGACGCCCACAGCAACGCAAAGACACTCGTTTTATGTGTGTGGAATGTGAAACACCACTGTGCATGGAACCATGTTTCAGAGACTTCCACAGGCTGCAGAACTTCTAGAAACATGTGCAGTGACTCTATATGTGTATATATATGAGTGAACAATAGTTATAAACCCATTATGTGTCTGTAATGCTTTGACAACCACCCACTGGATGTGTATAGGGTGCATAATAAATATAATTCTTAAACTTCATTCATGACCCTATTTTTAGATAACATACATGTACATGTAAATAACTCTTTTTACCTTATTCCTTTTAATTTTAGTATAATAACTAGTGTCTAATATTAAGGTATTAAATGGACCCCAATGGAAATAAGTCACCCTGTCTGACTTTTTGGGTTATCCTAGGTTTTCTACACATATGCTGCTATGTATGATAATCTATGTAACTATATTTGTGTATACCTGAATAAACTTACTTACTTACATTATTGTAAATATGTTTTGTAAAAAAAAATGTGATAACAAACTTTATGGCATTATTGTGTAAGAATAAACTTTATGGGATTATTGTGTAAGAATTAGTGAGTGAATATTTGAAAAACAGCATTTATATTGGTCTCACAGGCCATACAAGTTATTTGAAAAAAAAAAAAAAATCGATAAGAAAACAACTTAAAAAAAAAAAAAATGATTACCGGCCAACCGGAAGTCACCGATGTTGCTGTCAGCGGTTCAATTTTGGTCAACTTGAAGCCTCCATATCTCCGTAAGTATTGATCACAAAAATTTTTTGTTTAGCCATTTAGATTTAGAAAAAAAAAAAAATCATTTCATAAGATAAAATAATTTTTTTTTTTCCAAATATTTTTTGACCCCAGGAACAGGTTTCCGAGAAGGCCTGTTGACCCCCAAAGGGTTAATCTTAAGTTAATTTTAAGTTTTCCCATAATGCTCTGCATACAAGGGGCTTTTGACATGTACACCCCACTGCTATAATTCCTTGTACAACTATGTATCTTGTCTAAATAAACTATATTATTGTTATTAAGGTAAAACTGATTTAAATGTCCATTTATCCATTAAAATTAGTGCTTTATATTTATTTATCATTGTTTTCTGTATGTAAAACTAGATTCTTTAAAAAATGTATTTTTTTGTGAATATTTTTGGGTGTCTGGAACGGATTAATTGTACAGTCATACCGCGGTTAACGATATTAATCCGTCAGAGAGGGCGTATCTGTAACCGAATCAATCGTTATCCGAATCAATTTTCCCCATAAGAAATAATGGAAATAAAATTAATCCGTTCCAGACTTCCAAAAGTAGTAAAATAAAATATTTTTTATAACTTTTTGACATTAAATAATACA
Source organism: Cherax destructor (assembly GCA_009830355.1). Classification (NCBI taxonomy): domain Eukaryota; kingdom Metazoa; phylum Arthropoda; class Malacostraca; order Decapoda; family Parastacidae; genus Cherax; species Cherax destructor. Next base: position 62,343 of record WNWK01006429.1, read on the forward strand.
CAGTTTAATGAACATTAAAGAAATACATGTAAATATAGGACAATAACATGTACAACATTAACACCCCTGCTTCAGAGTGCAGACACTGGAAAGTACAGTGTCTGCACTCTGAAGGAGGGGTGTTAATGTTGCAGTTTTATAACTGTAGTGTAAAGCACCCCTCTGGCAAGACAGTGATGGAGTGAATGATGATGAAAGTTTTTCTTTTTCGGGCCACCCTGCCTTGGTGGGAATCGGCCGATGTGTTAAAAAAAAAAAAAAAATTGTCACTTACATTTATTGAAGAGTTGTTGATGTGTGGAGGACAGGAGGAGGGAAAAGGATGGAGTATAGTATGCTAGTGTTTGGAAGGGAAATCCCCTTCCATTAACACTGCAGGTGGCAAGTTCTTTTCTGGGGTTACTGGCCTTTTTCTTTTAATGCCACTAGGACCAGGTTGAGAGTCACTGGACCCCTCTCTAACCAAAAATCTGTCCAGCGAGCTCTGTGTCTGGCGATTCTTTAACACATCCCTGAAATATGACACCACTGTGTCATTGTACAGGTTGCCAGCACGACCTGCAACAGCATGGTTAGGGTGATATTCATCCATAAAGCCTTGCACCCTGCTCCACATTCCACAAATCTCCATAATCACTGAAGAAGGCACCTTCTTCCATCTCTGTTCCACCTCCTCCTCCTCTGAACCATTGTCCTGACCTGTGGTCTCTTGTTGCTGTTGCTGTTGAAGCTCTTGCAGATCTTCAGTGGTTAGCTCTTCATTGTGCTCCTCCACCAACTGTTCCACATCCTCACCATTCACCTCCAACCCCATGGACTTGCCCAGTTCCACAATTTCTTCCACAACAGGCTCAGGCTCAGGGTTCTGAGGCTCAGCCCCAAAACCTTCAAAATCCCTCTCTAGGACACAGTCTGGCCACAATTTTCTCCAGGCAGAGTTCAAAGTCCTGGTAGTCACTCCCTCCCAAGCCTTACCTATAAGGTGTACACAATGCAGGATATGGAAAGGATTTTTCCAAAAGTCTCTTAGGGTTATATTCATGTCTGTGGTCACATCAAAACACTTTTAAAACATTGCTTTGGTGTAGAGTTTTTTAAAGTTGGAAATGACCTGCTGGTCCATGGGCTGGAGGAGAGGAGTGGTATTAGGGGGCAAGAACTTCACTTTGATGAACTTAAAGTCCTGCACAATTTGCTCTGCCAAGTCTGGAGGATAACAAGGAGCATTGTCCATTATCAGGAGGCACTTAAGTGGCAAATTATTTTCCTGGAGATATTTCTTCACACTGGGGCAAAACACGCCATTGAACCACTCTTACGAAAATGTCCTTTGTGACCCATGCCTTTTTGTTAGACTTCCACATCACACACAAGTTAGACTTGATGATACCGCATCTGCCAAACACTCGGGGATTTTCAGAATGATACACCAGTAAAGGGTTCACTTTGCAATCGCCACTGGCATTAGCACAAAGCATCAGAGTTAGCCTGTCTTTCATAGGCTTGTGTCCTGGCTGTGCCTTTTCCTCCTGAGTAATGAAGGTCCTGTTGGGCATTTTCTTCCAAAACACGCCTGTTTCATCACAATTAAACACTTGTTGGGGGAGGAATTCTTCAGCCTCTATGTACCCCTGGAATTCAGGCACATATTTTTCAGCTGCACTTTTGTCACAACTGGCTGCCTCACCATGCCACACAACACTATGTATGCCACTTCGATTCTTAAATTTTTGAAACCAGCCTCTGCTGGCTTTAAATTCGCTCACTTCAGCACTCGTTGCAGGCATTTTCTTAACGAGATCATCTTGCAACTGCCTTGCTTTTTCACATATTATTGCCTGCGAAACACTATCTCCTGCTAACTGTTTCTCGTTGATCCACACCAACAACAAATTTTCCACATCTTCCAGCACTTGCGATCTCTGTTTTGTGATCACATATGCACCTTTCGCAACAACAGCTTCCCTTGGCCACAATGGTAGCGATGGTAGAATAGGCTTTACCATACAGCCTGGCCAGCTCAGTGATACGCACTCCACTTTCATATTTTTCTATTATCTCCTTCTTCAGTTCTACTGTATTTCTGAGCCTCTTTACCACAGGCTTGGCACTAGGAGCTTTCTTTGGACCCATGGTAGCTTATTTAGCAGTTACAATCACTAAAAACAGTGGAATAATGACAATATACTGTTATGAATGCGTGGGTGGAGTGGGTGGTGGTCGCTCTCGCTTGTAAACAATAGCACACTGACGCTCCCTGGAGTGCCCGCACAGCTGGGCGCCATGCGGACGCGTCTGGGACGAATATCGTAAACCGAATCAATCATCGTAAATGGAGTCAATATTTTGACGTAAAAATGTATCGCTAACCGAATTTATCGTTATCCGACGCCATCGTTAACTGAGGTATGACTGTATTTATATTATTTCTTATGGGAAATATTGATTCAATTTTCGCACGTTTCGGTTTTAGAACGACCTGGAACGGTTTAAGTTTGGAAACCGGGGTTCCACTGTGTTTTCCATCCTAAAACCATTCAAAATGATCTCTATTTCTGTAATATATTTTCCATTCTATCAATGAGACCAAGAAACCATGAATACAACGATAGTCATACAAAAATACACCGCAAAGTTGCTATTTTAAACCAGAAACACGGTCGCAGTTTTTTCTCATTATGCACTGCATGTTGCAGAATATTTTTTGTATGGTTCATACTTACCACAAAGACCCATTCTCTTGTATCTAGGCCCAAATTTACCACTCGGCTATCTGAGCAGAGTTCATCGTCCTGGAAGTCATTCACTGCCAAGCTTTATCTATAAGGCTTATGCAATGGAAGATATTGAAGTGATCCCTGGAGAACTCTCTTAGGGTCAATTTAGTGTCTGAGGTCACATCAAAGCACCTTGGCTTGGACCCTGGCTTCAAAGCCATAGAACAACAGCACAGACTCTCAAAGGGTTAAGGGTTAATAACAAATTTTTGAGACCCTACAATTTATAAGTACTATTGCCAGTTATTTCTAGCAAATTATAATGTCACGAAGGCTCTTAGTTGTGTTCAGCTCAGGCATGACTACCATCTACAGTATTTATAACAAAAATATTGTACAATAAAAAACAAATACACAGTGCTGTGATGCTGACTTTGAGTTGGTTTGCTGGTGCAATTTTTTTATATTCACATGCATGACATTTCTGTAAAGTTTGTGTACAATGTTGAGGCATGGGGGCAACATAAATAGGACCTATGAATTGGTAATGAAAAATATTTCATTACGGTCTACTGTATATTTTTTACAGTTTTTTTTATCAGATACTTGTAAAAGAGTGTTGCATGACAGAAAAGAATAAGCGCCACCGTGGCTAAAATCTGGGTTGGTGAACGAATTGATTCCTTAAAGCTTTGTGTGTGGGAATGTATAGTTATTGTCTTTTGCATCTGCAAGTTAGACTCAGCCCCATAACAGTACAGTGGACCCTCGGTTTTCGTCATAAATCCATTCCAGGGAGACTGGCGAAAACCGAAATCAACGAAAACTGAAACCATTTTCCCCATAAGAAATAATGTAAATCCAATTAATCTGTTCCAGACACCCAAAAGTATTAACAAAAATTTTTTTTTAGCTTCAATATAGATTTACATGCAGAAAAGAATGAACATTCAACATGACACTTACCGTTATTGAAGACTCTTGTTTATATTGAAGACAGGGAGGAGAAGAGAGGTTATTCTTTGGTAGGGAAAACCCCCTCCATAATGACTTTAGGTACCAAGTCCTTATCCAAAGTCACTTCCCTTCTTTGTCTTTTACTGCCACTAGGACCAGCTTGAGAGTCACTAGACCCCTGTTGCTCAAAAAATTGGTCCAGAGAGCTCTGTTTCTGGCGTCTCTTTAAAATTTCCCTAAAATGAGACATGGCATTGTTGCACGGATTGCAACAGCTTTCTCAGGGTGATTTTCCTTCACAAATGCTTGCACCCTACTCCACATTGCACAGATCTCCTTAATCTCTGAAGAAGGCACCTTTTTCCATCTCTCTTCCTCCTCCTGTGAAGCAGTTTCCTCAGATGTGCTCTGTTGCTGTTGCAGATGAAGGTGTTGCAGCTCTTCAGTGGTTAGCTCTTCATTGTGGTCCTCCACCAACTCTTCCACATCCTTGCCACTCTCATTCAATCCCATGGAATTCCCCAATGCCACAATACTTTCCACAACAGGCAGAGGGTCAACGGGTCAGCAACAAACTCTTCAAAATCCTTCTCTTGAACACAATCTGGCCACAATTTTCTCCAAGCAGAGTTCATCGTCCTGGAAGTCATTCACTGCCAAGCTTTATCTATAAGGCTTATGCAATGGAAGATATTGAAGTGATCCCTCCAGAACTCTCTTAGGGTCAATTTAGTGTCTGAGGTCACATCAAAGCACCTTTGAAACATTGCTTTGGTGTATAGTTTTTTGAAGTTTGCAATGATCTGGTGGTCCATGGGCTGGATGAGAGGAGTGGTGTTAGGAGGCAAGAACTTCACTGTGATGAAACTGAATTCCTTAAACAATTGGTCTTCCAAGTCTGGAGGATGAGCAGGAGCATTGTCCATTAACAGGAGGCACTGGAGTGGCAATTTTTTATCCAGGAGGTATTTTTTCACACTCGGACCAAACACTTCATTGAACCATTCCAGAAAAATTTCCCTCGTGACCCATGCCTTACTGTTAGCCTTCCACATCACACACAATTTACTCTTGACGACACTGTTTTTCTTAAACACACTGGGATTTTCAGAGTGATACACCAGTAAAGGCTTCACTTTGAAATCCCCACTAGCATTACCACAGAACAAGAGAATTTGCCTGTCTTTCATAGGCTTGTGTCCTGGCAGTGCCTTTTCCCCCTGCATGATGTAGGTCCTCTTTGACATTTTCTTCCAAAAGAGGCCTGTTTTGTCACAATTGAACACTTGTTTGGGGACGAATTTTTCAGCCTCTACATAGTCTCTGAATTCACGCACAAATTTTACAGCCGCATGTTTGTCTGAACTGGCAGCCTCACCATGCCTTACAATCCTGTGTATGCCACTTCGCTTCTTGAATTTTTGAACCAGCCTTTGTTGGCCTTAAATTCACTAACATCAGCACTCGTTGCAGGCATTTTCTTTGAGATTGTCATGCAACTGCCTTGCCTTTCGCAAATTATCGACTGCACAATACTGTCTCTCGCTAATTGTTTCTCGTTGATCCACACCAACAACAATTTCTCAACATCTTCAGTTGTTTGTGATCTCTGTTTCATTATCACATTTACGCCTTTTGCAACATCAGCTTCGTTGATTTCTTTTTTCTTTGCCACAATGGAATTGATGGTTGATGGGGCTTCCCATACATCCTGGCGAGGTCAGCCACACGTATGCCACTATCGTATTTTTCTATGATTTCATTCTTTAATTCTACAGTGTTCCTCACTTTCTTTACCAAAGGACTGGCACTAGGAGCTTTCTTTGGGCCCATGGTGGCTTATTTAGCAGTCACACACAATAAACAAGTGCCAAAAACAATGATATTAAGAAATAATAATAATAATAATAATAATAATAATAATAATAATAATAGTTTATTTGGACATGATACAAAGAATTACATTTGGTTATTGAGATTACATGAGGTGTACATGCCTAAAGCCCCTAATATGCAGGGCATTTTGGGCAGACTTAAAATTAACTTAAAACTAAATTGTAAGAATTTTTGTAGATATTTTACAATGAATATAGGTGAGTATTTAAGCTATAAAATTTGAACATAGTTTAGACATGTCATTTTTTAAACATAGTTTTGTACTTTTGTCTTCATTATAAAATTAATTAAATCAGATTAAACAAATTAAAGCAATAATAATAATAAAATAATAAAAAGTTATGGTTGATAATTTATAAAATTAGTAAAGTTGCATATCTAAGTTATAAAGTTTGAATATAAGTTGAACATATCAATTATTTGTAGCAATTTATTGTAGCAATGCAACTAATTGAGTGAGATAACAATTTAAAACAATTAATTGCATTGCAGTTAGTTTACGTGGTCATTATAATGTAAGTGTTGTGGAAATAATTAGCTAAGTATGTAATATTCATAACAGGTTTTACATTCAATTGATTAGTCAGGTTTTTACGTTAAGTGATTATTCTACTTTGCTGGGAATGTTTGATATTGAGCAATTAGCTTTGGGTGAGAAGGTGGTTTTTTAGCATCGTTTTGAATTGGGGTACAGGTAGGGTTTCTTTGGCAATGACAGGTAATGAATTCCAAATTTTCGTGCCTTTTATATGCATTGAGTTTTTACATAGTGTTAGATGGACACGTGGAATATCAAGGAGTGATCTGTGTCTAGTGTTATGGTCATGTGTCCTGTTAAAATTGGTAAGGAGAAGTTTGAGTGGTGGGTTAATATTTGCATAGTGTTTTCTATGTATGTAATAGGCACAGTAAAAAGTATGGATGTCTTGTATGGTGAGTAAGTTTAGGTTTTTGAATATTGGTGGAGTATGTTGCCTGGAGTGAGAATTTGTTATCATTCTAACTGCTGCCTTTTGTTGTGTTATTAGTGGTCTAAGATGAGTTATTGATGTAGAGCCCCATGCGCAGATTCCATAGGTGAGGTAGGGGTAAATGAGTGAGTGATATAGGGTAAGGAGAGCTGGTTGTGGAACATAGTACCATATCTTGGATAGTATTCCCATGGTCTTTGAGACTTTCTTGGAGATTTGTTGTATATGTGTCTGAAATTTGAGGCCACTGTCAAGATGGATTCCTAAGAATTTTCCCTCTGTGAGTTTTGTGATAGGGGACCCGTTTATCATTATGTTAAGTGGTGCGTTTGTAGCTCTGTTCCCAAACTGGATAAAATAGGTTTTATCAATATTGAGAGTAAGTTTGTTGGTCATCATCCAGGTAGATATTTTCTGCAATTCAGTATTTGAAATGTTTTGTATGACCTCGCAGGATAATGTTCACTCACCGAGAAACAACATGACACTGCCTGAGAATGTGTGTGGGGAAGGCTTTGTGTGCGCGCGGACACGTACCGGACTAACAACAAAAACCGAGGAAATCAACGAAAACAGAGATCGACGAAAACTGAGGGTCTACTGTATGGCAATTTAAGCTTCATAGTTCCAATATCTCCCCACCTGCATTTTTCTCCATTATTTTTATATAGCCCTTATTCTTCTCTGTCTTTCAATGCCTTGTATGCATTATTTGCTAGCCTTATATTTAATGCTCTCCTGGTATCCTGCTGTATGATGTCTATATTTTCAGTTATCGAAAACTTTATGATACAAGGAGGGGACTTCACTGACTTCAATGGCACAGGTGGTGAAAGCATTTATGGGGAGAAATTTGAAGATGAGAACTTTGAATGTAAGCATTCTTCTCCTGGCATTCTCTCCATGGCTAATGCTGGCCCAAACACAAATGGATCTCAGTTTTTTATCACTCTCTCGGATACTCCTCATCTGGATGGGAAACATGTGGTGTTTGGTCATGTGGTAAAGGGCCTAGGAGTTGTAAATGTCTTGGGGAAGCAGAAAACGGATGGTGATAAACCAGTTGAGGTATGTGTTTTATTTTTTCCTTTTATATTAATATTCTTAATGATAATTTTCAATTTATAAAAAAAAATATTCAGTTTTGGTTTATTGTTAGGAAAATTTAAAACGAAAAAAGGAATGCAAAATTAAGTTCCAAAAATCCTTTTGTAATGAAGAAAACTTAATGGCAAAGTGCTGCAGAACTCTAGGCTTGCTGGAGTATGGCCTTCCCACCTTGGTTTTGATCTGAACTGTTCCAAGCAGGTTATTAGTATACCATGAATACAGTAGGGCCCGCTTTATGGCGAGTTCAAATTATGATGAAAACTTTCTATACAGCGAGCGGTCTTTCAAATATGGCGTGCGCCACCCAGTTTGTTTACATTCTCCGTGAGCACATCTCTCTATTATGTAATAATAATCACTCTTGGGCACACTAAATGTGCTATTTTACGTCAATACAGTCATCCCTCGGTTTTCGTGTTTAATCCGTTCCTGAGGGATGCACTAAAACTGAAACACACGAAAACTGAAGCCATTTTCCCCATAAGAAATAATGGAAATTCAATTAATCCGTTTCAGACACCCAGGAGTATTAACAAAAAATTATTTTTTAGAGATTAAATATAGATTTACATACAGAAAAGAATAACAAATAAATATAAAGCACTAATAACATGTATAAATGAACATTTAACATCACACTTACTTTTATTGGCGACTCTTGTTGGTGTATGGAAGATGGAGAGGAGAGAGGGAGGCAAGTTTATTGTTGGGAGGCAGGACAAAATGCTTCAATTTGACACTAATATCAGCTCTACGGCTTATTTATCTATCACAATTCATCTAATATGACATAATAAACAATATAAATAACATAAAAACGTGATATACACTCTAGAATGAATAAAATATGTGTCTCATTACGAATGTGGTGGCGGGCATACTCGGTCCAGCTATGAAAACATCTTCCTATTCTTTCCTCCTTTAGACGCATTAGTATAAGAGAAAACGGAGTTTGTAATGCTAACTGCATTAGATCACTTATTTCCAGTCGCTTCAAGGTGAACAGGAATCATTCCTGTCCAGACTGGCTGGTAACAACAGCAGCAGCAACAACAACAACTGGTTTGTTGACAAAACTACCGAAACTTCTACACTCTCATTCTCTCTCGTTTATTCATTTAATCTTGTTTACTCACCTCTCACTCTACATTAAGACTGCCTCTTACCACCACTGCCTCTCACCACCACTGCCTCTCACCACCACTGCCTCTCACCACCACTGCCTCTCATCACCACTGCCTCTCATCACCACTGCCTCTACCACCACTGCCTCTCACCACCACTGCCTCTCATCACCACTGTCTCACCACCACTGCCTCTCACCACCACTGCCTCTCACCATCACTGCCTCTCACCACCACTGCCTCTCCCACCACTGCCTCTCTCACACTGCACTACCTCCTCTCACCACCACTGCCTCTCACCACCACTGCCTCTCACCACCACTGCCTCTCATCACCACTGCCTCTCATCACCGCCTCTACCACCGCTTCTTTCCAGTCTCCAGTCGCTTCAAGGTGTGAACAGGAATCATTCCTGTCCAGGCTGGCTGGTAACAACAGCAGCAGCAGCAGCAGCAGCAGCAACAACAACTGGTTTGTTGACAAAACTACGGAAACTTCTACACTCTCATTCTCTCTCGTTTATTCATTTAATCTTGTTTACTCACCTCTCACTCTACATTACGACTGCCTCTTACCACCACTGCCTTCATCCCCACTGCCTCTAACACTGCCTCAACCAACAAACAAGCACCACTGCCTCATCACCACTGCCTCACCACCATTGCCTCTCATCACCACTGCCTCTCACCACCATGCCTCCCATCACCACTGCCTCACCACTGCTTCTCACCACCTCTGCCTCTCATCACCACTGCCTCACACCACCACTGCCTCCCATCACCACTGCCTCTCATCACCACTGCCTCTCACCACCACTGCCTCTCACCACCAGCCTCTCATCACCACTGCCTCTCACCACTTTGCTGATTTCTTTCTTTTAATTCTATGGTGTTCCTCACTTTCTTACCAAAGGATCAGACACTAGGAGCTATCTTTGGGCCTGTGGTGGCTTATTTAGCAGTCACACAATAATCAAGGGCCAAAAACAATGGATTGTTAAGAAATGTTTTGTATGAACTGCAGGATAATGTTCACTCAACCAGAAACAATGCTACTGCCTGAGAATGTGAGTGGGAGGCGGGCTTGCGGGCTTTGTATGTGCGCTGGGCACTGGACAGGGTCTGACCAAGCACGAAATGGAGGGAATCGCACGAAAACAGAGGTCAATTTTCCTGAAAACTGCACAAAAACTGAAATACACGAAAACAGAGAGACACGAAAACGGAGGGATGATCATGGTGTGTGTGTGTATATATATATATATATACAGTGGTACCGACTTACGATATTTTTCATTCCAGAATGCTGTTCAAGTGCCATTACCAAACGAATTTATCCCCATAATTAATGATGTAAAATAGACTAGTCCTTTTAGACCCCAAAAATTACACTTACAAAAGCATTTAAAAAATAAACTTACATAAAGGGTGAGTTTGGGGACCATCAAGTCAGGGTACCACTGTGTATATATATATATATATATATATATATATATATATATATATATATATACAGGCAATGGGGTCGAAATGTATGGGTAGATTTAAAAATGTAGTGTTAGAGTGTTCAGCAGAAGTTTGTGGTTACAGGCGAGTGGTGCAGGAGGAAGAGGAGCGATGGTGGAATGATGATGTAAAGAGAGTAGTAAGGGAGAAAAAGTTAGCATATGAGAGGTTTTACAAAGTAGAAGTGATGCAAGGAGGGAAGAGTATATGGAGAGAAAAAGAGAGAGGTTAAAGAGTGGTGTAATGCAAAAAGAGAGCAGATGAGAGAGTGGGTGAGATGTTATCAGCAAATTTTGTTGAAAATAAGAAAAGTTTTGGAATGAGATTAATGTTGAGGAAGCCTAGAGAACAAATGGATTTGACAGTTAAAAATAGGAGAGGAGAGTTATTAAATGGAGAGTTAGAGGTACGGGAAGATGGAGAGAATATTTTGAGGATTTGTTAAATGTTGATGAAGACAGGGAAGCTGTGATTTAGGGTAGAGGCAAGGAGGAATAACATCTTGTAGGAGTGTGGAAGAGCCAGTTGTGGGTGTAGGGAAGTTCGTGAGGCAGTGGTAGAATGAAAGGGGTAAGGAGCTGGATTGATGATAAAGATAGAAATGTTAAAAGCAGGTGGGGATATAATTTTGGAGTGGTTAAGTGCATTATTTAATAAATGTATGGAAAGGGTAAGGTACCTAGGGATTGGCAGAGAGCGTGTATTGTTCCTTTGTATAAAGGCAAAGGGGACAAAAGAGAGTGCAAAAATTATAGGGGAATAAGTCTGTTGAGTGTACCTGGTAAAGTGTATGGTAGAGTTATTATTGAAAGAATTAAGAGTAAAACAGAAAGCAGGATAGCAGATGAACAAGGGGCTTTAGGAAAGGTGGGGTGTGTAGACCAAGTGTTTACAGTGAAACATATAGGTGAACAGTATTTGGATAAGGGTAAAGATGTTTTTGTGGCATTTATGGATTTGGAAAAGGCGATGATAGGGTAGATAGGGGGCAATGTGGCAGATGTTGCAGGTGTATGGAATAGGAGGAAGGTTACTGAAAGCAGTGAAGAGTTTTATGAGGATAGTGAGGCTCAGGTTAGAGTGTAGGAGGGAAGGGGACTATTTCCCAGTAAAATGGGCCTTAGACAAGGATGTGTGATGTCACCGTGGTTGTTCAATATATTTATAGATGGGGTTGTAAGAGAAGTGAATGCGAGGTCTTCAAGAGGTGTTGGGCTAAAAGATAAAGAAGCAAATACAAAGTGGGAGTTGTCACAGTTGCTTTTGCTGATGACACTGTGCTTTGGGAGATTCTGAAGAGAAGCTGCAGAGGTTGGTGGATGAATTTGGTAGGGTGTGTAAAGAAGAAAATTGAAAGTGAATATAGGAAAGAGTAAGATGATGAGGATAACAAAAGAATAGGTGACGAAAGATTGGATATCAGATTGGAGGGAGAGAGTATGGATGAGGTGAATGTATTCAGATATTTGGGAGTGACATGTCGGCGGATGGGTCTATGAAGCGATGAGGTGAATCATAGAATTGATGAGGGGAAAAGGGGAGTGGAGCACTGAGTCTGTGGAGACAAAGAACCTTGTCCATGGAAGTAAGAGGAATGTATGAGAGTATAGTTATACCAACGCTCTTATATGGGTGTGAAGCATGGGTGATGAATGTTGCAACGAGGAGAAGGCTGGAGGCAGTGGAGATGTCATGTCTGAGGTCAATGTGTGGTGTGAATATAATGCAGAGAATTCGGAGTTTGGAAATTAGGAGGAGGTGCGGGATTACCAAAACGATTGTCCAGAGAGCTGAGGAGGGGTTGTTGAGGTGGTTTGGACATGTAGAGAGAATGGAACGAGACAGAGTGACTTCGAGAGTGTATAAATCTGTAGTGGAGGGAAGGCAGGGTAGGGGTCGGCCTAGGAAAGGTTGGAGGGAGGGGGTAAAGGAAGTGTGAGCGTATTTGATAGGAGTGAATGGAGGCATATGGTTTTTAATACTTGACGTGCTGTTGGAGTGTGAGCAAAGTAACATTTATGAAGGGATTCAGGAAACCGGCAGGTCGGACTTGAGTTCTGGAGATGGGAAGTACAGTGCCGGCACTCTGAAGGAGGGTGTTAATGTTGCAGTTTTATAACTGTAGTGTAAAGCACCCTTCTGGCAAGACAGTGATGGAGTGAATGATGATGAAAGTTTTTCTTTTTCGGCCACCCTGCCTTGGTGGGAATCGGCCGATGTGTTAATAAAAAAAAAAATATATACAGTGGTACCTCGAGTTACGATATTTTTCGTTCGAGATGCTGTTCAAGTGCCATTACAAAACGAATTTATCTCCATAAGGAATAATGTAAAATAGACTAGTCCTTTTAGACCCCAAAATATACCTTACAAAAGCATTTAAAAAAATAAACTTACATAAAAGGGTGAGTTTGGGGACCATCGTAATTAAGGTACTACTGTATATATATATATATATATATATATATATATATATATATATATATATATACAGTCATCCTGGTTTTCCTACCGTCCAGATGGATCACTAAAACAAAATCGAAACCAAAATATTTTCCATAAGAAATAATGGAAATTCAATTAATCCGTCAGAAACCCAGAAGTTTGGGAAAAAAATTTGGGGGGCTTAAAAATAGATTTATATGATAAATGAATATACTCTATGTGGCACTTACCATTTTTGAAAAACTGCTGTTGTGCATGAAAACGAATTATCCCCATAAGGAAGAGTAGTCCTTGACCAAATACACTTACAAGCATTAAATAAACTTATAGTGAGTTGGACCACACAGACCACTGATATATATATATATATATATATATATATATATATATATATATATATATATATATATATAGTCTCCTTGGCAATTAACCGTCCAGATGGATCAGCTAACCAATGTAAACCAAACTATTTTCCATAAGAAATAATGAATAATTAATCGTCCAAACCAGAAGTTTGGGAAAAATTGCCTAAAAAGTTTATGCAAATGAATAACTTATGACACCTATTGAAGCTGATGTTGCTGGATGGAAGGGAGAGGAGGGAAGACCCTATTTTTGGAAGGGAATCCCTCCATAAGGACTCTAGGTACCAAGTCCTCATCTGGGGTCACTTCCCTGCATGCCTGCTACACTCCCTCCCTGCCTGCTACCCTCCCTCCCTGCCTGCTACACTCCCTGCATACCTGCTATACTCCCTGCATACATGCTACACTCCCTGCATTCATGCTACACTTCCTGCATTCATGCTACACTCCCTGCATTCATGCTACACTCCCTGCATACATGTTACACTCCCTGCATACCTGCTACACTCCCTGCATACCTGCTACACTCCCTGCATACATGTTACACTCCCTGCATATCTGCTACACTCCCTGCATACCTGCTACACTCCCTGCATACCTGCTACACTCCCTGCATACCTGCTACACTCCCTGCATACCTGCTACACTCCCTGCATACCTGCTACACTCCCTGCATACCTGCTACACTCCCTGCATACCTGCTACACTCCCTGCATACCTGCTACACTCCTCAACCGCACACTCACCTGCTACACTCCCTGCATACCTGCTACACTCCCTGCATACCTGCTACACTCCCTGCATACATGCTACACTCCCTGCATACATGCTACACTCCTGCTACATGCTACACTCCCTGCATACATGCTACACTCCCTGCATACATGCTACACTCCCTGCATACATGCTACACTCCCTGCATACATGCTACACTCCCTGCATACATGCTACACTTTTAAACTCCATGGTGTTTCTCACTTTCTTTACCAAAGGACTGGCACTAGGAGCTTTCTTTAGGGCCATGGTAGCTTATTTAGTAGTCACACACAATAATCAAAGGCCAAAAACAATGAATTGTTAATAAATGTTTTGTATGAACTCCTGGGGTGATGTTCACTCAAGCATAAACAATGCTACACTGCATGACAATGTGCGTGGGTGGCGGTCTAGCGGGCTTTGTATGTGCGGGGCACTGGTGGACAGGTTCCGTACCATCGGTGAAAACTCAGACAATCGGTGAAAACCGAGACAATTTTTCCACGAAAAAAGTGATTGAAAACCAAAATCGGTGAAAACTGAGACAATTGAAAACCAAGGGATGACTGTATATATATATGTAAGTTTATTTTTTTAAATGCTTTTGTAAGTTTAATTTTGGGGGTCTAAAAGGACTAGTCTATTTTACATCATTTCTATGGAGATAATTGTTTGTAATGCACTTGAACAGCATTCTGGAATGAAAAAATATCGTAAGTCGGTACCACTGTATATATATATACGTATATATACAGTGGTACCTCGGTTAATGATATTTTTTCGTTCCAGAATGCTGTGCAAGTGCCATTACCAAACGAATTTATCCCCATAAGGAATAATGTAAAATAAACTAGTCCTTTTAGACCCCCAAAAATACACTTACAAAAGCATTTAAAAAAATAAACTTACATAAAAGGGCGAGTTTGGGGACCATCGTTCACTCAAGCATAAACAATGCTACACTGCATGACAATGTGCGTGGGTGGCGGTCTAGCGGGCTTTGTATGTGCGGGGCACTGGTGGACAGGTTCCGTACCATCGGTGAAAACTGAGACAATCGGTGAAAACCGAGACAATTTTTCCACGAAAAAAGTGATTGAAAACCAAAATCGGTGAAAACTGAGACAATTGAAAACCAAGGGATGACTGTATATATACAGTGGACCCCGAGTTTCGTAAAAACTTCATTCCAGAAGCCTGCTCAAGTGCCATTACCGAACGAATTTATGTTCTTAAGAAATAATGTCACGTAGGTTAGTCTATTTCAGACCCCTAAAAATACACTTACAAAAGCACTTACAATATTATACTTACATAATTGCACGATTTCCGGGGTTTACAAAACTCGGGGGTCCACTGTACAGTGGTACCCTGGTTAACGATATTTTTTTGTTCCAGAATGCTGTTCAAGTGCCATTACCAAACGAATTTATCCCCATAAGGAATAATGTAAAATAGACTAGTCATTTTAGACCCCCAAAAATACACTTACAAAAGCATTTAAAAAAATAAACTTACATAAAAGGGCGAGTTTGGAGACCATCGTAAACCAGGGTACCACTGTATATATATACAGTGGTACCTCGACTTACGATATTTTTTCATTCCAGAATGCTGTTCAAGTGCCATTACCAAACGAATTTATCTCCTTAAGAAATGATGTAAAATAGACTAGTCCGTTTAGACCCCCAAAATTACACTTACAAAAGCATTTAAAAAAATAAACTTACATAAAAGGGTGTGTTTGGGGACCATCGTAAGTCGAGGTACCACTGTATATATATATACAATGGACCCTCGGTTTTTTAGTTTAATCCGTTCCAGAGGGATCGGCCAAAACTGAAATCGGCCAAAACCGAAACCATTTTCCCTATAAGAAATAATGTAAATTCAATTAATCCGTTCCATACACCCAGAAGTATTAACAACAAATTTTTTTTGTACATTAGATACAAAAGAATGAACACTGAACATGACACTTACCTTTATTGTAAACTGTTGTTGCTGGATAGAAGACAGGGAGGAGGGGAGAGGGAAGAGAGGCTAGTATTTGGAAGGGAAATCCCCCTTCATAAGGACTCTAGGTACCAAGTCCTAGAGTCATTGCACACCTGCGGCACTAAATATCTGCCTAGAGAGCTCTGTTTCTGGCATCTCTTTAAAATGTCCCTAAAATGGGACAAGAGATTGCCATTGTACATGTTGCTGAGACGGCTTGCAACATCTTTGTCAGGGTGATGTTCCTTTACAAATGAATGCATTGTAGTCCACATTACACAAATCTCCTTAATCTTTGAAGAAGGCACCTTCTTCCATCTCTCTCCCTCCTCCTGTGATGAAGCAATTTCCAGAGTTGTGGTTTGATGGTGTTGCAGCTTAAGCTCTTGCAGCTCTGCAGTGGTTAGCTCTTCATTGTGGTCCTCTACCAACTCTTCAACATCCTCACCACTCACCTCCAACCCCATGGAATTCCCCAATGCCACAATACTTTCTACAACTGGCATATGCTCCTCAGGGTCATCCCCAATCCCTTCAAAATCCCTCTCTTGGACACAATCTGGCCACAACATTCTCCAAGCAGAGTTCATTGTCCTGGAAGTCACTCTCTGCCAAGCCTTATCTATAAGGCCTATGCAATTGAAGATATTGAAGTGATCCCTCCAGAACTTTCATAGGGTCAATCCAGTGTCTGACGTCACATCAAGCACTATTGAAACATTGCTTTGGTGTACAGGTTTTTGAAGATTGCAATGATCTGCTGGTCCATGGGCTAAATGAGAGGAGTGGTGTTAGGAGGCAATAACTTCACTGTTACAAAACTGAATTCCTTAGACAATTGGTCTTCCAAGTCTGGAGGATGAGCAGGAGCATTGTCCATTACCAGGATGCACTTGAGTTCCAATTTATTTTCCAGGAAGTATGCTTTCACACTCAGGCCAAACACTTCATTGAACCATTCCAGGAAAATTTCCCTCGTGACCCATGCCCTACTGTTAGCCTTCCACATCACACACAATTTACTCTTGACACTGTTTTTCTTGAACACTCTGGAATTTTCAGAGTGATACACCAGTAAAGGCTTCAATCTGAAATCCCCACTAGCATTAGCACAGAACAAGAAAGTTAGCTTGTCATTCATAGGCTTGTGTCCTGGCAGTGCCTTTTCCTCCTGAGTAATGTAGGTCCTGTTTGGCATTTTCTTCTAAAACAGGCCTGTTTCATCACAATTAAACACTTGTTGGGGTTTGAATCCTTCAGCCTCTACATATGTTTTGAATTCGTGAACAAATTTTTCATCAACATGTTTGTCTAAACAGGCACCCTCACCATGCCTTACAACACTGTATGCCAATTCGATTTTTGAATTTTTGAAACCAGCCTTTGCTGGCCTTAAATTCACTAACATTAGCACTCGTTCCAGGCATTTGCTTTATGAGATCGTCATGCAACTGTCTTGCTTTTTCACAAATAACACTCTGGGAAACACTATCACCTGCTAACTGTTTTTTGGTTATCCACACTAACAACAATTTCTCCATATTTTCTCAATTGTTTGTGATCTCTGTTTTGTTATGGTATTCACCCCTTTCGCACCATCAGTTTGCATGATTTCTTTTCTCTTCCCCACAATGGAACTGATGGTTGATATCGACTTCTCGTACATCCTGCCAAGCTCCACAATACGTAAGCCACTATCATATTTTTCAATTACAGTCAACCCCCGGTGCTCGACGGCATTGGAGGTCGTCCAAATCGGTGTTAAACGTTTTTTTTTTACGAGAATTTTGGCTCGGTATTAGCCGAGCTGCTTGGAGTTGGCGATTCGTCCCGGACGCGTACGCCTGGCCCAGCTAGGCCCGGGCACTCAGTGTGCTATTGTTTACAAGCGAGCGACCACCACCCACGCATTCATACCAGTATATTGTCATTATTCCACTGTTTTTAGTGCTTGCAACTACTAAATAAGGCACCATGGGCCCCAAGAAAGCTCCTAGTGCCAAGCCTGTGGTAAAGAGTGTAGCAGGGATGCAGGGAGTGTAGCATTCATGCAGGGAGTGTAGCATTCATGCAGGGAGTGTAGCATTCATGCAGGGAGTGTAGCAGGCATGCAGGGAGTGTAGCATTCATGCAGGGAGTGTAGCAGGCATGCAGGGAGTGTAGCATTCATGCAGGGAGTGTAGCATTCATGCAGAGAGTGTAGCAGGCATGCAGGGAGTGTAGCATTCATGAAGGGAGTGTAGCAAGCATGCAGGGAGTGTAGTATTCATGCAGAGAGTGTAGCATTCATGCAGGAAGTGTAGCATTCATGCAGGGAGTGTAGCATTCATGCAGGGAGTGTGGCATTAAAAGAAAAAGGCCAGTAACCCCAGAAAAGAACTTGCCACCTGCAGTGTTAATGGAAGGGGATTCCCCTTCCAAACACTAGCATACTACTCCATCCTCTCCCCTCCTCCCGTCTTTCACACATCAACAACTCTTCAATAAATGTAAGTGACATGTTATTGTACTATTATTTCTTTATTTCTCATAAAATTGTGTAATTTAATGTCAAAAAGTTCTAAAAAATATTTTATTTTAACCCTTTGGGGGTCGACAGGCCTTCTCAGGAAAGTGTTCCTGGCGTCGAAAATTTTTTGAAAAAAAAAAAAATTATTTTTTTCTTATGAAATGATAGAAAATCTTTTTCCAATCATAACGCCACAAAAATTATGAAATTTGATCGAAAACTAACGAAATTATGCTTTCGTGAAGTTATCGGTATCTATGACACTGACGCATCGGCGATTTCACCCACTTCGAGCCCTATTTTCGACAAATTTCAATGTTTCAGTCTCCTAAAATTATAGCTATTTCGCTAGAACTCCATTTCTTCTATCGAATGAGTAGAAG
Organism: Cherax destructor; assembly: GCA_009830355.1. Lineage (NCBI taxonomy): Eukaryota > Metazoa > Arthropoda > Malacostraca > Decapoda > Parastacidae > Cherax > Cherax destructor. Next base: position 81,079 of record WNWK01006429.1, read on the forward strand.
AAACTGCCTATTTACCAATTTTATCAACCCAAAATAGTGGTCAGAAAATGGCAATTTCACACAAATTTCAAACGATGCCAATTTCAAAATAGGGTCCAGAGTAAACAAGGCAGACATTCCTGGCACTAAAATAACATGTTCTCTGTTCATTAGCTACGTCTCCAGGCCCCTGTTCCATTACTTTTGCTTTCCATTTTGAATTTTTATTCTCACAAAAATAGAAGATTTACTGTTATGTACACAACTGCATCATTGTAAAATTGGTATAAATAATATCAGAGCACTTGTGCATGAATATAAGACTCGCCAGTTGATGTGTATTGGACACATGGTGTGATTTGTTTACTCTTGAACATCGTCAAAAATCGAACATTTTCGCTACTTTGAGCTCAATTTCAAGGTACTTGTCATTGTCATACCAATCAAAATCATCTCCATTTTTGTAATATATCTTCCATTCTATCAAATGAGACCAAGAAAACGAGAATACATCAATAAATACCATACGAAAATCGACTGCAAAGTCGCTGTTTTAATCGAAAAAAATGGTCAGAGTTTTTTTTCTCTCATTATGCAGTGTATACTGCAGGATTTTTTTTATACTCCGCACACTGACCACACAGACCCATTCTTTCATATGTATGCCTACCAGACGTTTTCTGCTTAAATTGAGGCCGCTAGAATTTGGGCGTACTAGTACGGCACCAACCCCTGCTCGTAAAACGTACTAGTACGGCACCGACCCCAAAAGGGTTAATACTTTTGGATGTCTGGAACGGATTAATTTTATTTCCATTATTTCTTATGGAGAAAATAGAATCGGAGTTCGACCAAACTGGTGATCGACGGGCCCTCTGGAACGGATTAATAACAAGAACCGGGGTTTGACTGTATTTCCTTCTTCATTTCTATGGTGTTCCTCACTTTCTTTACCAAAGGAGTGGCACTAGGAGCTTTCTTTGGACCCATGGTGGCTTATTTAGTAGTCACACACAATAATCAAGGGCCAAAAACAATGATTAAGAAATGTTTTGTATAAACTCGCAGGATAATGTTCACTCAACCAAAAACAATGCTACACTGCCTGAGAATGAGCGTGGGAGGCGGGCTTGCGGGATTTGTATGTGCGCTGGGCACTGGACAGGTTCCGTACCATCGATGAAAACTGAGGCAATATTTCCACGAAAAAAGTGAGCGAAAGCTGAAATTAGCGAAAACGGAGATACATGAAAACTGAGGGTCCACTGTATTTCTTATGGGAAATATTCAGTTTTTGTCCATTTCGGATTTCGACTGACCTTCTGGAACGGATTAAGGATGAAAACTGGGGTTCCACTGTATACACCTACCATCCGACTTACGACCTGCTCGACATACGACCACTCGACTTACAACTATGTTTTGTATGCAAATGTTCTGGGAAATAAACAACTGTTTGTGCTGTACACAGTGTTTCTCCTAAACCTTACAGTATAAAATACAGTACTAACAGCATAAAAAGTAAAGTAAAAAATGAAATACCAAAATAAAACAATGAAATAAAATCATTACATTATGTGATGCTGATATTCAGTCGTAAGGTTCGACTTATGTCTATTTTGACTTATGACTATTTAGTCAGAACCAAGCTCGGTCGTAAGTCGGATGGTACCTGTATACAGTGGACCCTTGGAAATCGTCTCCCTTGAATATCGTGAAATTTGAAAATCGTTAACTTTTTTCGCCAAAATATTGGCTTGATTTTCGTGATTTCGCTTAAAAATCAGTGATTGTATGAAACGCATCCGAGCGGCCTCCCAGCCACCACGGGCACCCAAACACCATTCAGCGTCAGTGTGCCATTGTTTACCAGTGAGTGACGATCACCTCACGTGTTCATACAATACATTTCTTAATATTTCATTTGTTTTAGTGCTTGCAACTGCTAAATAAGCCACCATGGGGAAAATGGTTTTGAAAATCGTGAATTTTGAATTTCGGCAGACTCTCTGGAACGGATTAATCATGATTTTCAAGGGTCCACTGTATATATATATATATATATACAGTGGTCCCTCGGTTTTTGCCAAAAATTCGTTCCAGAATGCTGCTCAAGTGCCATTACCGAACGAATTTACTTCCTTAAGAAATAATGTCACGTAGGTTAGTCTATTTCAGACCCCCAAAAATACAATGCAACAGCACTTACGAAAATACACTTACATAAATGTTCGAGTTTGGAGATGCACGAAAACTGAGGGACCACTGTATACAGTAGAACAGGTTTTCGTCCAGTCCTAATATCATACAATTCGGATTTCGACCACTTTTTTTGGCGAATTTTTACTCCGGGTTTCGTATATCTACTCAGAAATCATCTGTAACAGACACATCCACCTGCCTGTGGGACGTGGCCGCTCATACGTTCATGACTCAGTCTGCCTTTGTTACTCATTCAGTGAGCATTACACAACGTGTTCATCCGAAACATTTCGTAATCCATTGTTTTTTGTGCTTGAGACTGATAAATAAGCCACCATGAGGCCAAAGAAAGTTCCAAGTGCCACCCCTTTGGTAAAGAAGGTTAGAAACATGAGAGAATTCAAGAAAGAACTTGTAGAAAAATACGAGTGGCGTACGTGAGGCCGAGCTCGACAGGATGTATGGGAAGTTCATATCAACGATCAGTTCCATCCTGGCGAAGAAAAAAGAAATAAAGGAAGCTGATGTTGCGAAAAGGGTAAATGTGCTAATGTAACAGAGATCGCAAACAATCGAAGATGTTGAGTTGTTGTTGGTGTAGATCAACCAAAAATAGTTAGCTGGAGATAGTGTTGTGGAGGCGATAATTTGCAAAAAGGCAAGGCAGTTGCATGTGGATTTTGTAAAGAAAATGCCTGGAACGAGTGCTGCTGTTAGTGAATTTAAGGCCAGCAAAGGCTGGTTCGACAGATTCAAGAAGTGATGTGACATACACAGTGTGGTAAGGCATGGCAAGGCTGCAAGTTCGGACAAACGTGGGGCCGAAGAATTCATAAGAACATAAGAATGGAGGAACACTGCAGAAGGCCTACTGGCCCATACAAGGCAAGTCCTTATCAAAACCACCACTACCTAAGAATTTACTCCCGTACTCACGACACTAATCAAACCCAGCCCCTCCCACTCATATATTTGTCCAATCTCCTTTTAACCCTTTGGGGGTCGAGAGGCCTTCTGAGGAAAGTGTTCCTGGGGTCGAAAAATATTCGGAAAAAAAAAAAATTATTTTTTCTTATGAAATGATAGAGTTTTTTTTTCTGAATCTAAATAGCTAAACAAAAATTTTTTGCGATCAGTACTTACGGAGATATGGAGGATTCAAGTTGACCCAAAACGATCCGGTGACGGCATCATCGGCGACTTCCGGTTGGCGGTATCGTTTTTTTTTTTTAAGTTATTTTCTTATGAAATTTAATTTTTTTTTCAAATAACGTTTATGGACTGTGAGACCAATATAAGTGCTGTTTTTCAAATATTCACTCGCTATTTCTTATAAAATAATGCCACAAAGTTTGTTATCACTAGTTTGTTTACAAAACATATTTACAACAATGTACAATGTACAATTATGTTTATAACTATTGTTCAATCATATATATACACATATTGAGTCACTGCAGATGTTTCTAGAAGTTCTGCAGCCTGTGGAAGTCTCTGAAACATGGTTCCATGCACAATGGTGTTTCACATTCCACACATAAACGAGTGTCTTTGCGTTGCTGTGGGCGTCTTTTTGTATGTGCACAGACATAACACCTCTTCTGAGCCTTTTCTTGCAAGCAGTAGCAGGCAGTTTTGTTAGGAAGTGTTCACCACCAAGCCTCAGACGAGAGGGTAGTTGTTGGTAATTTTGTGGCGGTTTTCTATTGCAGGTGGTGTTTCTTGGTACTTGGTGATTATTTGCCTGATAACAGACAAACAAAATTCGCCATATGGTGGTTTGTTTGTGGTCTTCAACTTATAAACATTATAAGCATTGAGCATGGTAATGTCCAGAATGTGAAAAAAGAGTTTTATGTACCACTTATAACTCTTTCTAACACAATCAGCAAACCCAATCTGCATGTCACATTTGTCCACTAAGCGCATATTGAGAGTGTAATCCATCACAGCTGCAGGTTTTAGAATGGGTTCATCAGTCTCTCTATTCACCCTGCCACTGTCTGCCATTTCATTAGGGTGAATTGATGACAACAGTGTGACATCTCGTTTGTCATGCCACCGAAATGCCATGATATCATTGGCAGCAAACGCCTGCACCTCACCTCTACGAGTGCCTGCACTGAACCTAGGCATATGCTTACGATTTGCACGCACTGTACCGCACACATCTGTCATGTTCACTCGCAAAAATCACTGAGGGAGGGGCTTGTGTACCAGTTATCAGTATATAATGTATGCCCCTTACCAAGATATGGTTCCATCATTGTTTTAACCACATCACCAGAGATACCCAGTAACTTCCTGGTATCTTTCAATGTATTACTTCCAGTGTACACAATAATATCCAATACAATACCACTGTAGCAATCACAAAGCACAAACAACTTTATACCAAAGCGTTTCCTCTTGCTTGGTATATACTGCTTGAACGACAGTCTACCTTTGAACAGAATCAGTGACTCGTCAATAACAAGCTTCCTGAAGGGATAAAAATACATATTGAACTTCTCTTTCAGATACAGAAACACATTCCTAATCTTATATAACCTGTCGGATCTGTCAGGCCTGGTTTTGTCCGAAAAATGTAACATGCGTAGAAGTAGCACAAATCGATTCACTGGTATAATATCACTGAAAGCTGGTGTTGCAATCAATCTGTCTGTTGACCAATATGATTTGATACGGTGTTTATAAACATGCGGCATAAGCATTATTGTGGCAAAAAAAAGATACATCTCTGCCACAGTTGTCTCCTTCCACTGGTGTAGACGTGATTTTGGTGAAAGAATCGTGTTTGCCATGGTGTAATCGAAGTATCTGTTGCTTTCTCTGATAATAATGTCTATCAGGGGTTCGTCAAAGAATAACTGGAAACATTCCAGTTCACTGGCATTGTTCCCAAGTGGACAAGATGGGCGTAATCCACTGTGACTTTCATCAAACTGATGGGGATTGGGAATAAAATTGTCAGCTTCCTGCCAATCCCAGGTGCGGTCTGCTGGTGGGTACTGGATATTTACAGGTGGTTGTGGGGTTGTAGAAGTGGAGGTTGTGGTTGTGGGGGTTGGTGGGTGGGTGAGGTTGCCTTTGTTGTAACTGAGCTGAGTCAGCGGCGTGGGTGCCAGCATGGTCCACTGCTGGTGCCTGCGCGCCACACCACCACTACCACTACCAGTTGCATGCACATTTCTCATACCAATTGCAACGCTATCATCATCATTTTCACTATCACTTCCTGTTGTACGCCCACGGGATGTACTCCGAGATGTACTCCTAACCCTTGGAAGAGCATATGGCACACTACCAGAGCGCATATACCGTCGTATATACTGACGCTTCACTGGTGAATATTCCTCTTCACTCGCTACTGGAACTATTTCGAAGGGCTTGGAGTTCATAGTCACTATCAGTATCATCACCATTGCTCACATCTGAGTCTGGGACATTAGAAAATAGGAGTTTCCGCCTTCGTTCTGGTACAACTGGCCGTGAACAAGACGCCACAGCACCAGAGGTGGATGGCTGTGGGTCGTCGGGGTTTTCCTCACTTATACCGGTATTATGGTCACTATTTTCGGTCACAACCGCCTCAAAACCTTGAAAGTCACCTTCACTAACACCCCCATCACTGTTAGAACTGTCACTGATGAATAAAAGTGTCCCAATTCGCCGAGGAGTAAGGTGTTTCTTGCTGCGAGGCATGGTGGAGAAGGTGTACTGAAATGGTGTTCCCACAATGCACCACTGGGTGCCCGATTTTTTTCCTACTGCGCACACTGACCACGCAGACCCATTCTCTCATCCCTAGGCCTACCAGCTGTTTCCCGCTTAATTTGAAGCCGCTAGAATTTACGCGTACTAGTACGGCACCAACCTCTGCTCGTAAAACGTACTAGTACGGCACCGACCCCGAAAGGGTTAAACCCACCCAAGGTCCTAGCCTCTATCACCCTACATGGAAGATTCTTCCACGCATCTACAACTCTGTTCGAAAACCAGTACTTGCCTATGTCCTTTCTAAATATAAATTTATCCAATTTAAATCCGTTATTTCTGGTTCTTACTTGGTTCGATATCCTCAGTATTTTATTAATAGTATCTCCTTTGTTTATGCCCATCATCCACTTGTACACCTCGATGATATCTCCCCTCATTCTACGTCTTTCCAGAGAGTGGAGATTCAACGCTCTAAGTCTATCTTCATACGGGAGATTTCTTATACTGTAAATCATTTTAGTCATTCTTCTCTGTATGTTCTCCAACGAATCTATATCCATTCTGTAGTAAGGAGACCAAAACTGAGCTGCATAATCCAAATGAGGTCTCACTAGTGATGTATAGAGCTGTAAAATAACTTTTGGACTTCTGTTGCTTATACTTCTTGAAATATATCCTAGTAATCTGTTAGCCTTATTGCATACACTTAGGCACTGTTGTCTTGGCTTTAGATTTCTGCTTACCATGACTCCCAAGTCTTTTCACATTCTGTATGATCAAGCTCTACTTCACCTAGTTTATAAATTCGAGGGGTATTTTCATTACCAACGACTAGCACCTTACACTTGTCCACATTGAACTTCATCTGCCACTTTTCAGACCAAGACATTAATTTGTCCAAATCCTCCTGGAGTTCACTGGTATCCTCCTCAGAATGAATTATACGGCCTATTTTTGTATCATCAGCAAATTTACTCATGTCACTTGCAATTCCTTCATCAAGGTCATTTATGTAAATTATGAACAACAATGGGCCTGAAACTGATCCTTGTGGAACGCCACTAGTGACTAATCCCCATTCAGATTTGACCCCATTAATGGAAACTCTCTGCTTTCTATTGGTAAGCCATGCCTCTATCCATGCTAGAACTTTACCTCCTATACCATGAGCTGCCACCTTTCTTAAGAGTCTCTTGTGAGGTACTCTATCGAAGGCCTTACTGAAATTCAAGTAAACTATATCATATTCTTTATCACTGTCTACTACCTCAAATGTTTTATTGAAAAACGTCAGTAAATTTGTCAGGCAGGAATGACCTCTCGTAAACCCATGCTGAGATTCATTAATCAAATTATGTTCTTCAAGGTGACTTCTAATAATATCAGCTATAATTGATTCTAATAATTTGCCTACTATAGACGTGAGGCTTACTGGACGGTAATTTGATGGAATTGACTTATCCCCTGATTTGAATATAGGAACTACATTAGCCATCTTCCACATCTCTGGAACAACACCAGTTAGGATAGACGTATTAAACACATTCGTTAATGGCTGACTAAGTTCCATCTTGCATTCTTTAAGTACCCTGGAAAACAACTAGTCGGGTTCCGGGGACTTATTTTGCTTTAGTTTGTCTATCTGTTTGATAACCATGTCCCTCGTGACAGTAATATTATTTAATTTGAATTCTTCAGGAACTGAATAATTGTTAATTTCTGGAATCTCATTTACGTCTTCTTGTGTAAAGACTGACAAAAAATATTCATTAAATAGAGAACACATTTCCAGTTCGTTATCCATCAGCTGTTCATTCCCAATTTTCAGAGGACCTACCTTTTCCCTCACCTTCGTCCTATACACTTGAAAGAACCCTTTTGGATTAGTCTTTGATTCATTAGCAACCTTAATCTCATAGTCACGTTTAGCCTTTCTAATCCCCTTTTTTACTTCTCTTTTAAACTGAACATATTGGTCAATAAGGTTAACATCTCCTCTTTTGATGCACCTATAAATTCCTCTTTTCTCCCCTAATAGATGTTTTAGCCTCCTGTTAATCCATTTAGGATCGTTATTATTTGACCTAAATTCTCTCTGGGGAATAAACATACTCTGTGCACGTTGTACATTATTAAGAAAAAAATCATAAACGCAGATCCCATCGTAATCGTTAGCTAGATTACCCGAGTCGAGATTAGACAGGTGTTCTCTAAGTCCAATAAAATCGGCAGAACGAAAATCAGGAACTTTTACCGTATTATCCCTATTCTCGTACTCCCAGGTAATATTAAAAGTAATGGATTTGTGATCACTAGCTCCAAGCTCTGGAGTTTACCTGGAGTTTACCTGGAGAGAATTCCAGGAGTCACGCCGTGGCCCAGGCCGTGACAGGCCTCATGTTGGACCAGAGCCTGATTAACCAGGCCGTTACTGCTGACCGCACGCAGTCCAACGTACGAACCACAGCCTGGCTGGTCAGGTACCGACTTTAGGTGCCTGTCCAGTGCCTGCTTGAAGACAGCCAGGGGTTTGTTGGTAATCCCCCTGATGTATGCTGGGAGGCAGTTGAACAATCTTGGGCCCCTCACACTTATTGTGTTGTCCCTCAACGTGCTAGTGGCACCCCTGCTCTTCATTGGGGTGATGTTACATCGCCTGCCGAGTCTTTTGCTTTCGTAGGAGTGATTTTCATGTGCAAGTTTGGTACTAATCCCCCGAGAATTTTCCATGTGTATATAATAATGTATCTCTCCCACCTGCGTTCTAGAGAGTACAGGTTTAGGAACTTCAAGCGTTCCCAGTAATTGAGGTGGTTTATCGCAGTTATGCGTGCCGTGAAGGTTCTCTGCACATTTTCAAGGTCAGCAATTTCACCCGCCTTGAAAGGTGCAGTTAGTGTGCAGCAATATTCCAGCCTAGATAGAACAAGCAATCTGTAAAGTGTCAACATGGGCTTGGCATCCCTGGTTTTGAAGGTTCTCATTATCCATCCTGTCATTTTCCTAGCAGATGCAATTGCTAATGTGTTATGGTCCTTGAAGGTGAGATCCTCTGACATGATCACTTCCAGGTCTTTGACATTAGTTTTCCGCTCTATTGTGTGGTTGGAATTAGTTTTGTACTCCGATGAGATTTTAATTTCTTCACTTTTTCCGTATCTGAGTAATTGAAATTTCTCATCATTGAACTTCATATTGTTTTCTGCAGCCCATTTAAAGATTTGGTTTATGTCTGCTTGAAGTCTTGCAGTGTCTTCAACGGTGGACACTGTCATACAGATTCGGGTGTCATCTGCAAAGGAAAACACAGCACTGTGGCTTATATCCCTGTCTATGTCCGATATGAGGATGAGGAAAAGGATGGGAGCAAGTACTGTGCCTTGTGGAACAGAGCTTTTCACAGTAGCTGCCTCAGACTTTACTCTGTTGACTACTACTCTTTGTGTTCTACTTGTTAGGAAATTATAGATCCATCTACCAACTTTTCCTGTTATTCCTTTATCACGCATTTTGTGTGATATTACACCATGGTCACACTTGTCAAAGGCTTTTGTAAAGTCTGTGTATATAACATCTGCATTCTGTTTGTCTTCTAGAGCATCCAGGACTTGTCGTAGTGGTCCAGTAGTTGGGACAGACAGGAGCGGCCTGCTCTAAACCCATGCTGCCCTGGGTTGTGCAATTGATGGGTATCAAGATGAGTGGCGATCTTGCTTCTTCAGTGATCTCCAGATTATTTACAAGGGTTTCTTTATTTGACAAGACTAGGTCGAGCAAATTATTACCTCTGGTAGGCTCCGTCACACACTGCTTCAGAAAACAGTCCTGAACTACTTACATAAAGTCACTGGACTCCAGATTACCGGTCAAAGAAGTCCAGTCAATTTGACTAAAGTTAAAATCCCCTACTATCACTACGTTATTGTGTCTAGAAGCCCTAACAATTTTGTCCCAAAGAAGTCTCCCTCTATCATGATCCAAGCCTGGAGGTCGGTATATTACACCTAGAATCAGTTTTTCTTGACCTTCTAGAAACTCTACCCAAACAGATTCTGTTAATGATCCATCTATTTTATGCCTGTTTTTTATGCAGCAATTTATATTTTCTCGTACATATAATGCAACTCCATCCCCTTTCCCATTATATCTATCTACATGGAACAACTTAAACCTCTGAATATGACACTCAGCAATCATATCCCGACTCTTGGTATTATACCATGTTTCAGTTATTGCAATGACATCAAAGTTCCCAGTACATGCTACCAAACGTAATTCATTAATTTTATTTCTGGCACTTCGACAGTTAGTAATGGGAGGAGCATCAAAATAAGGAAAGTTAAGAGAGAAGATTTGAAGGTAGGAAATCGCTTCTCTGTTCTTCAGGATGAGTGTACTCCAGTGGCCAGTGAAGGTAAAGGTACTACTTCCTCTGCTAATAGAGGTAAGTGAATTCTTGTGGTAGGTGACTCACAGGTAAGATATATGGACCGTGCTTTCTGTAATAGGAATAAGAAGGTGAGAGAGAGGATGTGCTTCCCTGGAGCTGGTGTTGGTGACATAGTCAACAGGTTAGATAATATCATGTCAGGTAATGGGAACAAGCCCATTATCTGTCTCAGTGCTGGTGGAAATGATATTGGGAAGGGTAGGAGAGAAGAGGTGCTAGATAAGTACAGGTCAGCTATAGAGCTAATTAAGTCTAAGGGAGTGGTCCCAATCATATGTAGCATCTTGCCTAGAAGGGGAGTGGGAAATGAATGGTTGTCTAGGGCAATTGGTGTAAATTGCTGGCTAGACAGATACTGCAAGGAACTTGCAATCCCATTCATTGACAACTGGGACAACTTTTATGGCAAACATGATATGTATGCAAGGGATGGGGTGGAAGCACTTGCCAACTCGATCGAGAGGGCCATTGCTGACATGCCTAGGATTTTAAACTGATAGAAGATAGAGGTATGGGTGTGTGTGGGAAACAGTCAGTTTGCAACACTAGGGCTGAAAACAGTAAGTGTATAAAAGAAATTAATCATAAAGTTATAAATAAAGACAATGGATCAGGTCAGCAAAGAAAGGGAGACAGCAGAGGGAAACAAGAGACTACCTCCCTTAAGGTTTACTATACTAATAGCAGGAGTGTAAGAAATAAGATAGATGAGCTAAGATTAATTGCAAGTGCAGGAAACATAGATATTATTGCTATAACAGAGACCTGGCTCAATCTGAAAGATAGAGAGTTGCCTTCTGAATGTCACATACAAGGCTATAAATTATTCCACACTGATAGGGTCAACAGGAAGGGTGGTGGAGTAGCGATGTATGTCAGAGACAATTTAAACTGTTGTGTTAGACAAGATATAAAATTAGAAGCGTCAGCCACTGAATCTGTTTGGTTACAGCTTCTTGAAGGCCGTGTAAAACTTATCTTGGGTGTGATTTACAGGCCCCCAAATCTTGATAGGGAGTTCAGTAAACTTCTATGGGATGAAATTCGTAAAGCATCTACATATGTAAATGTTGTGCTAATGGTAGATTTCAACTTTAGACAAATTGACTGGAGCAATTTGACAGGAAATTTAGTCAAGTGACTTTCTTGATACGATTCAGGATTGTTTTTTGAAACAGTTGGTGACAGAACCAACTAGAGGAAATAACCTGCTAGACTTGGTTCTTGCCAGCAGGGAATCGCTAATTAATAATCTTGAGGTTAATGATGAGCTTGGGGAAAGTGATCAAAAATCACTCAGTTTTAATTACCCTAATAATGGCAATCAAGTCTCTGTCCCTGACTTCCGCCTGGCTGATTTCGTAGGACTGAAAAATTACCTGGGTGGGCTGAACTGGAATGACCTGACAGTGGGTCAGGTAGGTGGTGATTGCCAATATGACGTTTTCCAGAACATAGTTCTAGCTGCTCAGACAACTTATGTTCCTAATAGGAAATCAGATAAAAAATGATCCTAAATGGATGAACAATAGATTAAATTTGACATTGGTCAGAAGAAGCCATACTAGAGCGAATCCAATGAGTTGAGAGGGGCAATTAATTGAGAATAATAAGAAATCAAAAATCACTCAGTTTTAATTACCCTAATAATGGCAATCAAGTCTCTGTCCCTGACTTCCGCCTGGCTGATTTCGTAGGACTGAAAAATTACCTGGGTGGGCTGAACTGGAATGACCTGACAGTGGGTCAGGTAGGTGGTGATTGCCAATATGACGTTTTCCAGAACATAGTTCTAGCTGCTCAGACAACTTATGTTCCTAATAGGGAAATCAGATAAAAAAATGATCCTAAATGGATGAACAATAGATTAAAATATCTCATTGGTCAAAAGAGAGGCATATATAGGCGAATCAAAAGAGGAGAGGGGCAATTAAGAAATCAATATATTCAGTTAAAGAGAGAAATAAAAAAGGGAATAAGAAAAGCAAAAAGAGACTATGAGGTTAAAGTTGCAAGAGAATCGAAGACTAACCCAAAAGGATTTTTTCAGGTATACAGAAGTAAGATTAGGGACAAGATAGGCTCACTCAAAAGTTACTCAGGTCAGCTCACCGTCAGTGATAAGGAAATGTGTAAAAATTTTAACACTTACTTCCTCTCAGTTTTTACACAGGAAGATACTAGCGATATTTCATAAATAATAAATTATGTAGAACAGGACGATAGTAAACTATGCACGATTAGGGTCACAAGTGACATGGTCCTTAGACAAACAGATACATTAAAACCTAACAAATCCCCAGGCAAGGGGTTCTAAAGGAATGTAAAGAGGAGCTTAGCAAACCTATGGCTAATCTTTTCAACATATCACTGAAAACTGGCATGGTGCCAGATAAGTGGAAAATGGCAAATGTAATACCTATTTTCAAAGCAGGTGACAGGTCCTAAGCTTTGAACTATAGACCAATAAGCCTAACCTCCATAGTGGGAAAATTTATGGAATCAATAATTGCCGAGGCGATTCGTAGCCATCTTGAAAAGCATAAATTAATCAACGAATCTCAGCACTGTTTTACAAAAGGGCGTTCCTGCCTTACGAATTTAATAATTTTTTTTTCACTAAGGTGTTTGAGGAGGTAGATCATGGTAATGAATATGATATTGTGTATATGGACTTCAGTAAGGCTTTTGATAGAGTCCCACATCAGAGACTATTGAGGAAAATTAAGGCACACGGAATAGGAGGAGAATTTTTTCCTGGATGGAGACATTGTTGACAAATAGGCGGCAGAGAGTTTGCATAAATGGGGAGAAATCAGAGTGGGGGCACGTCTCAAGCGGTGTTCCACAAGGGTCAGTGCTGAGCCCATAAACGACATAGATGAGGGAATAAATAGCGACATAAGCAAGTTTGCCGATGACACCAAAATAGGCCGTCAAATTCATTCAAATGAGGACATTAGAGCACTCCAGGAAGATTTGAATAGACTGATGCAGTGGTCGGAGAAGTGGCAGATGCAGTTTATTATAGACAAATGCAAAGTTCTAAATATTGGACAGGACAATAACCGTGCCACATATAAACTAAATAATAAAGATCTTAATACTACTGATTGCGAAAAGGATTTAGGAGTTCTGGTTAGCAGTTATCTAAAACCAAGACAGCAATAAAGCGAACAGAATCCTTGGCTTCATATCAAGAAGCATAAATAATGAGTCCTCAGGTTGTTCTTCAACTCTATATATCCTTGGTTAGGCCTCATTATGCTGCACAGTTCTGGTCACCGTATTACAGAATGGATATAAATGCTCTGGAAAACGTACCAAGGAGGATGACAAAGTTGATCCCATGTATCAGAAATCTTCCCTATGAGAATAGACTGAGGGCCCTGAATCTGCACTCTCTAGAAAGGCATAGAATTAGGGAGGATATGATTGAGGTGTATAAATGGAAATCAGGAATAAATAAAGGGGATGTAAATAGCGTGCTAAAAATATCTAGTATTGACAGGACTCACAGCAATGGCTTTAAGTTGGAAAAAATCAGATTCAGGAAGGATATAGGAAAGCATTGGTTTGGTAATAGAGTTGTCGATGAGTGGAACAAACTCCCGAGTACAGTTATAGAGGCTAAAACGTTGTGTAGTTTTAAAAATAGGTTAGATATATACATGAGTGGGTGCGGGTGGGTGACTTGGTCCTGACTAGCTTGTGCTACTAGGTCAGATGCCGTGCTCCTTCCTTAAGTGAATGTGACCTTACCTGGCTGGGTTGGGGCATTGGCTTAAGCCGGTGGGAGACTTGGACCTGCCTCGCATGGGCCAGTAGGCTTGCTGCAGTGTTCCTAATGCCATGGCATGCCAGTGGCTCTCCTTGCACTCAATTTACATTGTAACTAACAATACCTATGTAATCTGCAATCTGCAACGAAATAAAATTTACTTTACTTTACTTTACATTACTTTATGTTCTTATGTTCTAATTATATTGTAGCCTCCACGAGACAACGTATCCATTTAAAGTTACGAGAGAAAACCTTAACATATAGAGGGGAGACTTTTAAAGGTTATGTAAAGGAAATGGGGCTCATTAACATAAACTCATTTAAAGGGGAAGGCATCTGCAATAACAAGAAAGATGGCCACAGATATTAATCCCTCATAATTCTGAGGCAAATTCTGGTTCAACCTTCAGTAACTGCAGGAAAAATAGGCCCTAATTCCTCGGTGTGGCACTACATTTAAGACAGTCTGATGCATTCGTATAAGAGCCCAATTTTAGACTGTGTACTATTGTCTCAACTAAAAACGCATCTAATTTGAACAGCCAGTCACTGATATTGTATAATGACTGCCTATCATGCTTAATAATTGCCGATTCTACAATATTCCTTTCAAGCCAAGAGGAACAAGGGAAGATGATTCTTGATTCCCGACAATTTGCTGGGTTATTACAATCTCTAATATGGTTGAAAATCGCGTTCGACTCCTGTGATGTACGTATCGAATAACGGTGCTGGGACATTTTCTCCTCCAATGATTTTCCAGTTTGTACCAAATGGGAGAGACTGCAACCGTTGCAACCAACTCTGTAGACACCACCAACACGTTGTTGGTGTTGCATTCTTTATCAGGATGCTTCTAATAGTCCGTGAATTTTTAAATACTACTTGTATATTAAATCTTTTAAGAGCATTCGGCAGGATAGACAAATTCTCGTTATCTGGGAGGACCAGCACATTCTTGGTCTGAGGTGTTATCCTAGGTGTTATCCTAGGTGTTATCCTAGGTTTTGTTCTATAATAAGTTTTCTTAGCTGCCAGCAAGGCAGATTCCACAAACATCTTAGGATACCCCAGTTTTGTGCCAATGTCAAATATTTTCCTAATTTCTTCATCTAGGAACTGCGGACTGCACACTCTATAGGCTCTCAAAAACATAGTAATAAATACACTCCTTTTGACACTAGTCTCATGGTTGGAATAGTAGTGAATGTATGAGCACACATTGGTGACCTTCCTATATACTGTAAACTTAAACTTTCTATCAACTCGGTGTATCAACACATCTAAGAATGGAAGTTTACAGTCCACTTCTTTCTCCACTGTGAATTTAATAGACGGGACTAAAGAGTTAAGTCTTGGTAAAAATGTATCCAGGGTCATATCATTTGGCCACAGACACAAGATGTCATCCATATATCTGAACCATTTAGCTCTACATTCCATATACAGATTCAGATTATTTCATTTCTCTGTAAAGATTACAATTTGTGGTTTACATTTATAAGACAATAATTACAAAGATGGCCATTAGCATACCTAGCATGCCTAGCATGCCTGGACATGCTAGGCATTTCAGGCAGACTACTACTAGTTTATAATCTATATTATAAATTACAAATGAATACAAATTTCAAATGATTAAATAGATTACAATAGTGAGGTAGTTCAGAATATTTAGATTGTATAATTAGTATTGAGAATGGTTTTGTCATGGCTTGTTACATAGTTTCCATTAAAGCTCCTATATTATTGGAGTATATCAGGCAAACTTAAAACTAGTTTAAGATTTATTAGTCAATAGCTATATTCGGAATTTAGTGTTTACTGTTCTTTGGGTCAGTGTTGGTGTAGATGAGGAGGATGTATGTGTGTGTGTGTGCGTGAATTGCACACACACAAAGGGGACAAAGGATTACCCATCGCCATTCCCTGTTTTTGAGCATAGTATTTCCCTCAAACTCATCTAATTCTTCTTCCAAATACGATAGAAAGTCGGGACAGGGACTCTCGTCAACAACGCAGTGACATCAAAACTAACAAGTGTAAAATCATTAGACATTGTCCCGGTTACCTCTTGCTCTTCCCAGAAACGACCTGATAGACATTTTCTTCCCATACACTCTGTTTCAAAATACCTCATGGACTAAATTTTTTACTCTACATCCGACATCTCCCAAAGGATGTAAATGAATGGTTCAGAGAACCGACAAGTTGATAAATTAGACACATGTGCAACACTGATGAAGCCAGTGTGTGGCGAAACGTTTCATCAATAAAGATTCCCAAATGTTGCACACCCACAGACTGTCTTTCAGACCACAGCATCAGCAAGGCACTTCTGCGCCATGTTGGACAAAATATTTTATTTCATATTAAGAGTGGCATACTGTGCGAAATGCTGTGGGAAATTTCGTGATTTCCCAGAACCGTTATACCCACTTCCCAGGTGGGGAATGTAGGGAAGAGGGGGAGGACGACGCCTAGAGAGGTGTCAATTCTGTATACTTAATTCTAAGAATTAGCCTCGTAACTCCTAGGCTAATTATACACTACAATTACTACATTACACTAGTTACACCTTCAGACCGCCAGTTTGAGTGCCCACAGGGTAGGCTGAGCCGACTGTGGTTAGTCACATTTCAGCAGTGAGCAGGACAACTCCCCCCACCCTACACGAACTTTGCGAGGTGAATACGTTCGTATACCAGACGATCACCACAGGCAAGGGACTCGCTAGCTGGAGCAGGCAGTTGCGTGACTCACACAAGTATTCTCAGGTATTCCCTGCCCCCAACACTACCACATGAGTATTGGTGAATGCATTCAGATGTACACATGTGTAGAGGTGACACTCCTACGACCAGAGATTACCATAGCAGCTGCCTGTAACGAGCACACTGCCTTTTGTGAGGAATGAAGGTTAGTCCACATTGGCTGAAGTTACCCCTGAAGTGGAGCGGCAGTCTTCAGGCTGAATTCACGACTGAAACAAGGGACCACAAACCAGACTCAGCCGTGACCCCTCACACACTGCCTTAATTCCCCACAAATGCTGGACAAGCTCACAATCTTACCGCTATTGACAATATAGTTTTCACTATTCTTTTTCTCAGTTCTTGTTGCTGAACCGTTGTTCTTCTGCATAAAATTGTTCAACGAGAATTTCTAACGTGTGATGGAACAATTCAAGCTCAAAGAACTCCCGATTCTTAGTGGACACTTACGTTAGTTCTACATGCCCTCGGTAGGAACGCTATCCTTGTAATATAGCTAAGAGTCTTTTGACTGCCATGAACTTCCATCCTCTTTTTATATGACTGGACAGCTCTTATGAGTAGTAGAATTTATCCCTATTCCACAGTGTAGAAATTGCTGGTGCTTTGGCCACCTGGTGAAATATTGCGGTCAATGGCAGAATGCCGTTTGTGGTGCCGCTAACCATAGCAATGTATTCTGGAGCCAACCTCCCACTTGCCTAAACTGTAAAGAGGCGCACTCTGCTTATTCTCGCCATTGCCAGGTTTTCTTAAGGAAATGAGATCCACTGTCTCAGAGAGGAGGGTTTCTCTTACGCCAAGGCAGTTTCCCATCTCCGCCTTCAAGGAGACTTCCACAGCTTTCTTATTCCAGAGTTGCTAGACGGCCTCAAACCTCGGTAGTATTTACTTCCACAATCACCTCTGTAGTCCCTACTTCTACAGTCATCTCTATCTAATCCTTTACACTCTAATATAAACCCTCTGCTCAAAACTCTCCTCACCAACTTTAATAGGACCCATGACCACAACACACGACACAGATCACTTTTGATATACCCCGTGTTCATATCAACCTATGTAAAAATTCTATGCACATAAAGGGCCCCAGAATCTGAATTCATTACCAGTAAATATTAAGATAATCTTGTTTGAAAATCAATTTAAGACTCAACTCAAAACCACCTACTCACCCAAACCTAAATGATCATACTATAAACTACTTTGAAAAATGCTCATTGTTACTTTCCTATACGATAATCTCAATTTTTAATAATGTTACTATTATGTTACCCCCTACTCATATTATAAGGTAATGTCAAAAATGCTCAATGTTATTTTCCTTAAGATAATCTCAATTCCATATTATCATTCAAGAATCTTAACACCTGTAACAATCTAAGATCTAATATCATTATATAATAATTTAAACAGTAAAATTTCATCATATTGTAATTTTGAAAATAATTTTTAACTAGAATAAACTCAATAAATTTCTCTAATATTAAGTACATAGTTTTTAAGGACTAGAATAAGCTGCCCCTAATGCCATGGCATGTCAGTGGCTCTCCTTGCACTCAATTTACATTGTAACTTCCGATACCCATATAATCTGCAATGAAATAAAATTTGTTTGTTTGTTTGTTTGTTTGTTTTGCAATCCTAAGCTCCGAGGTTCCTGCCTTGTCATATCCTACTGTTCTTACTTCTTCATCTTCTTCCTAAATGTTTCTAGTTACAAACCTCCCCAACTAAACCCACCTAGTATTCCCCTCCTCTAAAATATCACCAAGTAAAATCCCCTTTAGCTACTAAATCTCTGCCATTCGCAAACCGACTCATCCTGTGCCTGAGAGTCCTTTACCTCGTAAAGTATCTGTAACTGTTGGGAAGTTCATCTACCCCTACTCAATTGCTTTTTTTGTCCCCCTCAAGTTTCTTCCAAGAAATCAACCTTCACCCCCCCCTTGTTTGGTAATTTCCCGTTGTCTCTCCAGTTTTTACTAAACCCTACATCTTCACCTCTGACACCATGCTTTCTGCAGTTTCCATGACATCAACAATTACCATTCCACATGCATTTATCGAGGAAAAAAACCAATGATGGACACCGATTCACCTCCCATCACCTCATTCACCCCTTACTCAGCCTTCAAACAACCCCTTTTTCTCAGCATTTCAGTCCTATGCCCCTTTCTAATTTCCCACTGCCTCCAAATTTACTGACCCTACTGGTTCGTAGACAACTGCTTAATGTTACTCTTATGCTTCTAATCGAAAACATAATTCTTTAAAAAATCAGACCCGGGGAACCCGGGAGCTTATGTGTTGCTCTACCAGTTTTTCCCTTTTATGTTTCGTTTACAAAACAAAACTGAAATTCCCCTGTTATCCATCCCGTTTGGCATGACTTATTGTTTTCATCAGATCCTTTCCTGATGGGACATTTAATGAAAGTGCACTTCTTGTGCGCCCGGATACCACATATTAGGATCTTTGTTTATACTTCACTTTAATGGGTATCAAATTGAACAAATGGATACAGTCTTCTTTATATCTTTCCCTCGACCATTATCTATTCTTCATGTTGATTTTCTGGTTTCTTCCCCCTACTTCCACCACTCCTTTTTGGGATTTAATGCTTATTTTTTCCCTCTGGGGTCCCTGTGACTCGGGGGATATTTAGAGGTTTTTCTCCTTCTTTCCCCTCTACGTTTTAAATATAGGTACTCCCACTCATTTGGACCCCGGACTCAAACTTTTTTTGCATTGATCTCTATTTACTTCTTTCGACAGTACCCCTTCACCTGGTCTGTGCTCCCGATTTACATGACACCGATCTTTTCCCCGCCCTTACTTTCCTTTTTCCCGACCTCATCTAGCCCCGTTGGCAGTTTGGACGTACGAATTGGACCTTTTATCGTTAAACAATTTTTTTATTTTCTTTGAGAATCACCCTCGTTTTCCCCTGATGAGCTGTTACGTTTTTTACCCCTTTTTTAACCCAAAGAGGTCCCCAAAATTATTACCTTGGGGGTTTGTTTGTGTTTGGGCGTGTTTTTGAAGGGTTCTGTGGGGTTTATCTTTACAGAGCGACTCCTTGTTTTTTAAGCCAGAAAACCTTTTGGGGTTTAAGTGTTTAGTTTTGATTATAATCTATACCAGTAGGGGTCATAAGTGCCTATGGGATGGTAGACAGGTTCAATAGGAAGTGGAAGATCATTCTAGTTTTTTGGATCAAGAGCCATTAAGTATCAAGGTAAATACCCCATAATGTAAAATAAGACTATATCGTCGATATTTAAATTTGGGAAAATGGCGCCTAAAACTCTATTAAAAAGCTAACTTTCTGATAAGATGTTTGATATACGAAGCCAATCAAAAAGAGTCTTTCTGAAGTTATGTCATAGAAACCAATTTGGAATTGTTCTAAACCTTTCCCCAGAAATAGTTGCCGAGTTGAAAACCTGAAGCCGACTGGATAAGTTCTGGGGTTATGAACAGAAACTTCAAAGATGTAGAACAAGAACACTGTACCTGACAATGTTCCGGCAGTGTCTTCCCCTAACATATTCATCTTTTCCCCTATAACTACCTTGTCCATAATTACTATCGAATTTTTTTTGTCTCTTTTTAAGGTAAGTCCAGAGTTTTTTTAACATGGTATAACTTAAAAAACTTTTACGACAATTAAGATGACAATTGTGTTGTCAATTTTTCCCAGAGATTTGTTTTATACCATGAATCAAGCAAAATCTTGACTTCCCTTAAAAAGACAGCAAATGCGATATAATTTTAACAAAGGGATGATATTGGAAAAAAATTTAAAATGTTTTAGAAGACTTACTCCCCAAGTCTAAAAATGGGTTCCAAAATTTTTTACTACCGGTGTCGCATCGTATATTTTACACATTCTTTGCGCGTCAGAGAACTAACTCAGTCTTATAAATATAAATGAATGAATAAAAAAATAAAAATAATTGACTGAATATAAGGGTTTTTTATTTTTGATTTATAAAATTTGCAGTTGCTGTGCCGAGGCGCGGGCCGCAGTTTGCCGACCCCTGTCGTACAGTATTCTGAGATTATTAAAACTCTTTAAAAAGCCAGTTTTGAATATTTCTTTTTTTTGGCAGTTTTATTCTATTCTGAGGAAAAAATATTTGATCTTATGTTTCTTCAGAAAGACCAAATTAACATAAAACCCAAATTCAATGTCAAAATATTTCCAGTTAAAAATACATTAACACAAGTTTTTTTAACATATTTGGATAAAAAACCGCCAGGGTGAAGAACTAAACACAATTGAATTAGTTAGCATAATTATGTCCTTGAATTTGTAATGATAAAGTGGTCACAGAGGGGGCCCCGGGGGGGGGTTGACCCCCGGGAAATCTCTCCAGGTAACTCCAGGTAAAACTGAGGGCGAAACGTCTATAAAAAGATGTTGCACATGTGTCTAATTCTTCACAAGGTTTTCAAGACGATGAGAAGAGGAATTTTCATTATTACAGGGAACCCAATTTACCTAATAACTTGCATTACCCAGTAATTTCTCCGATTCCAAGTTCATTATCAGTATCATTAAAATTTCAATTTGTACCTAAACAGTATAAACTTATAGCGTGTTATCCTGGGGGGAAAGTCCGGCCCGCGGAACGTCCGGCCGCGGAACGCCCGGGCCCCGGGAACGTCCACCCCGCGGAACGTCCACCCCGCGGAACGTCCGGGCCCCCCCGGGAACGTCCGGGCGGAACGTCCCCCCGCGGAACGTCCACCCCGGGAACGCCCCCCCAAGGCCCGCGGAACGCCCCCCCGCGGAACGTCCGGCCCGCGGAACGCCCGGCCCGCGGAACGTCCGGCCCGCGGAACGTCCGGCCGGGGAACCCCAGCGGGCCGTATAAGGCCCGCGAAATCATTAGGTCGGGCCCCTGCCAAGGAAAACCCGGGGGGACTCTAAATTAAAAAATCTAGGAGTTTTTTCATAGCAAATAAATTTATATTTCCCCTTCCCATTCCGATTTACAATTTATAATGAAAAAAATACGGAACCAAAAAATTCATGTATGTAGAATTATGAAGATACCTTTCTAGCTTTTAGTCTGATAAATTTTAAAAAATTGGGGCCCTTTTGGGAAGAATATACTGATTTTTTTATGTGCGAATAATTTTAAAATTTCATAAAACCGATCGGTTACTTCAAATTTGAATGTCTCCATCATCTTTCATTTCAACATATTTTCAATGCAACATCATCAATGAAAGGTGACATCACAATGCCTCACCAAAGAGAAGCAGTTCCAACCATCACATTAGGCCTGAGATAATTAAATGTTTGACCAAATATAGCGAGCTAATTTTTTTAAATTGATAATTTTGTCTGGGGCCCCGAATGATGTTTTAATATCCAAATGTCCCTTTGGGAGAACAAAGTTTCCCCTCTGCCTTTTGGGAAAGCATTGGCTTTATTATTTTAAGCCAAAAATGGGGGATTCTTTGTTATTCAATGGAAATCACTATTTATTTAATAAAACTGGTAAATTTGGACCTATGGAGCCCAGTTACCCTGGGAAACCCTTTCTTTTTGGAACACACACACTAGGGCTGGTAATATAAAACTGATCAGAAGAGTCATTCCCTAGTTATCACACTGACTCCATCAGTTCAAAATTTTATACCCAAATTTATATCTGATCTAATTGCATCAGCCATTAAAAATGAAGCCATTCAAAGAGGTAAATTTAAATATATTTAATGGAAATAAAATTTATCACTATTTTATACTTAAAATTGGCATATGTGTCACACCTTGGTTTTTACTCTGCCGTCGCCAATTAAGAGGGGCCTTGATTGTTTGCAATCAAGGGGGAGCAGGGTTTTTGTTTTTTTGAAACCATTTCATCACACTGGCAATGAGACCTGCATATGACAATTGCTCCCAAAAATCTTGCCACTGTTACTATACACCGGTGTTGAAATTTCGAGCCGATTGGGCGAGGCCCCTTTTTTGAGAGGGGAATTAAAAGAAAAGTTTGTTAAACACAAAGAAAATAAATAAAGCAGCTACTTAACGGCCTCCTTTCGGGGGGACCTATTAACCAAAGTTCATTAACTGGCAGATCGTCCCTTTTTTTCACCACACATCGGTTTAGCGCTTTATTTGATGATAAAAAAATAATAATAACAAAAAAAAAAAAAAATAATAATAAAATAAAAAAATAATAATAATAAAAAATTATTTATGGACTTCATCCCACAGAATGAACTCTGAAAGCCTTGTCCCCACAGTCTACAAATGATATACAATAAAAAAATTATTTTTCAATATACTTTATAAGAGACTTAATGACATAAAGGTCAAGGTAAAGTTTTAGGCAAAGCAAAGTCAGTGAACGGGGCGAAAAGATTCAAATTGTTTTGTAGATTTAATTAACTTGTTACATGACCAACACTGCTCACTCGGGCTAATATTATGTATATGTATTGTATAAAATTTTGATAAAATGAGAATGAGTTTCAAACGAAAGTTATTCATGCCTTCATGCAGCAGCAACAAGCCATTGTCATGGCAGAATTTTTTGGATATAAATTAATCCTTTGCACGAGTTGGCAACAAGGTTTATTGAATAGTCTTTATTTTCTTAAGATTTTTTTACTTGTTTTTATTCAAACTTTCTGAAAGAAATCAAGTGTCTTCCAAACACAGGTTCCAATATATAAAGGGGGAAAACTAAGTATATCAGGGTAGTGCCCCTTAAAGGGGAAGGAGTTAGTTTAATATCTTTATTATGCCCCCCATACCCATCCTGTGGGCGGTAGTCAAAAGATTACAGAGGTACATAATTGGTCCATTGACGGGACCCCAAAATTTTTGGGATAGCTGAACAAGTTACAGCGGTAATGAACTGATCTGGTCACAATCATGACAAGTTACAAAGGTAATGAGCTCCAGGTAGGGGGAAAAGGGAATTTTTAGTTGTTAAAAGTGAAGGGGCTCTTCATCAAGGAAAAAATACTTCCCCCTCTTACTTACCTCCCATTTTCCCGGCGTCGTAAGACCTCCAGTGTTTATCTCTGCTCCATATAATTAGATATCAGCATAATGTACAAACCCGCACCAAACACCACCGTATCTAATATATGTAGCAACACATTAATCTGGGTAACGATGAAATTGTTGGCCGGATGAACATATCATAGCCATAGTTGCCCGATTTAGCAGGGCCCACTCACCTTGTCACACCACGGACCAGACTCCACCCCCACTTGTATCTCGACCACGCCATCAGTTGCGTTAAATTTTTTATATTTTCAATACAAAACCGTTGGGGTGGTTTCCCAAAAAGGATGGGAACTGTTCTTAATCCGCAATCACAAGACAGATACATTACCAATTGTTTTAATTTAACTGTTCGGGCGGGGGAAAAAGAAAGAAAGCAATCAGAAACCCCCAAACAATAACGAAACAGACAAAGATAAAAACTCTTAATATCAGACATTTAACTTATTTACCAGAGCATAAAGTCAATATATATAACCACATTATAACCTACCTTCACAAGAGGTATATTGAGGGTTTTGTTATGTTTTTTGGGGTCAACTGAAGAAGCCAAAAACACCAAAATATGTAGTGACTGAGGATGTTAACCCCCGAAAAAACCCCCGGGTTGTTAAAACTTAAATGTTCCGTTTAAACATTCTAAAAATTTTTTAAAAATTAGAAATCGGTTTTTTTGAGGAATTTAGTGTTTTCTGATTTCGTAAAAGATTTACTGTCGGGAAGACAGACCATCAGTTGTGTAACCCCACATATATCACTTTATGAAAGACTTAAAAATGTTTTTAAAAACTAATAATCCGATATATATATATGTACTCTGAAAAAACAAGGGCTCAAAATATAACTAACAATACTGAATGTTAACGTGATTTAAATAGTCTGAAGAATACTAGACTGGTTCATCCCAACTTGAACCTTATGGCAGCCACAATGGAACCACCAACACTCAAGGA
>WNWK01006430.1:2500-105970 GCA_009830355.1 Cherax destructor
TAATGGACAATGCTCCTTGTCATCCTCCAAACTTGGTAGAGAAAATTGTGGAGGAGTTTAAATTCATCAAAGTGAAGTTCTTGCCCCCTAATACCACTCCTCTCCTCCAGCCCATGGACCAGCAGGTCATTTCCAACTTTAAAAAACTCTACACCAAAGCAATGTTTCAAAAGTTCTTTGATGTGACCACAGACATGAATATAACCCTAAGAGAATTTTGGAAAAAACATTTCCATATGCTGCATTGTGTACACCTTATAGGTAAGGCTTGGGAGGGAGTGACTACCAGGACTTTGAACTCTGCCTGGAGAAAATTGTAGCCAGACTGTTTCCTAGAGAGGGATTTTGAAGGTTTTGGGGCTGAGCCTCAGAACCCTGAGCATGAGCCTGAGCCTGAGCCTGTTGTGGAAGAAATTGTGGAATTGGGCAAGTCTTTGGGGTTAGAGGTGAGTGGTGAGGATGTGGAACAGTTGGTGGAGGAGCACAAGGAAGAGCTAACCACTGAAGATCTGCAAGAGCTTCAACAGCAACTGGAACAAGAGACCAGTGGTCAGGACAATGGTTCAGAGGAGGAGGAGGAGGAGGTGGAACAAAAATGGAAGAATGTGCCTTCTTCAAGGATTAGGGAGATCTGTGCCAAATGGAGTGATGTGCAAGCATTTATGGATGAATATCACCCTAACCATGCTGTTGCAGGCCGTGCTGGCAACCAGTACAATGACACAGTGGTGTGTCATTTCAGGGATGTGTTAAAGAATCGCCAGACACAGAGCTCCCTGGACAAATTTGTTGTTAGAAAGAGGTCCAGTGACTCTCAAGCTGGTCCTAGTGGCATTCAAAGAAAAAGGGAAGTAACCCCAGAAAAGGACTTGGTACCTGCAGTGTTAATGGAAGGGGATTCCCCTTCCAAACACTAGCATACTACTCCACCTTCTCCCCTCCTCCCGTCCTCCACACATCAACAACTCTTCAATAAATGTAAGTGACATGTTATTGTTCAATATTTACATGTGTATTTAGGTATTCTTTATTAAATTCTTTATTATTTAATGTCAAAAAGTTCTAAAAAATATTTTATTTAACTACTTTTGGAAGTCTTGGACGGATTAAATTTATTTCCATTATTTCTTATGGGGAAAATAGATTCGTCTAACGATTGTTTCGCCTTAAAATATGCCCTCTCTGACGGATTAATATCGTAAGTCGGGGTACCACTGTATATATATATATATATATATATATACAGTGGACCCTCGGTTAACGAATACCCCGGAAATCATGCAATTATGTAAGTATAATTTTGTAAGTTCTTGTGGAAGTGTATTTTTGGGGGTCTGAAATAGACTAACCTACGTGAAATTTTTCCTTAAGGGAGTAAATTCGTTCGGTAATGGCACTTGAGCAGAATTCAGGAGTGAAGTTTTTACGAAACTCGGGGTCCACTGTATATATATATTATACAGTGGTACCTCGACTTACGATGTTATCATCTTACGTTATATTCGATAACCAATTTTTATAACGTAAGAAATTTGAATGCGACATCCGATGATTGATTCGTCTTACGACTTTCGTACCGGACCTGTCCGCTTGGCGCCCAGCTGAGCGCGCACTCCAGGGAGCGTCAGTGCTATTGTTTACAAGCGAGAGCGACCACCCACCCACACCCACGCATTCATACCAGTATATTGTCATTATTCCACTGTTTTTAGTGCTTGCAACTGCTAAATAAGCTACCATGGGTCCAAGGAAAGATCCTAGTGCTAAGCCTGTGGCAAAGAGGAACAGAAATATATGTACGATAGAAGTGAAGGAGATAATAGAAAAATATGAAAGTGGAGTGCGTATCAGTGAGCTGGCCAGGCTGTATGGTAAACCCTATTCTACCATCGCTACCATTGTGGATAAGAAATATTCAAGTAAAATCAAGGAAGCTGTTGTTGCAAAAGGTGCATCTGTGATCACAAAACACAGACCACAAGTGCTGGAAAATGTGGAAAGGTTGTTGTTGGTGTGGATCAACGAGAAACAGTTAGCAGGAGATACTGTTTCGGAGGGAATAATATGTGAAAAAGCAAGGCAGTTGCATGATGATCTCCTTAAGAAAATGCCTGCAACGAGTGAAGTGAGCGAATTTAAAGCCAGCAGAGGCTGGTTTCAAAAATTTAAGAAGCGTACTGGCATACATAGTGTTGTGAGGCATGGTGAGGGAGCCAGTTGTGACAAAAGTGCGGCTGAAAAATATGTGCCTGAATTCCAGGAGTACCTAGAGGTTGAACAATTCCTCCCCCAACAAGTGTTTAATTGTGATGAAACAGGCCTGTTCTGGAAGAAAATGCCCAACAGGACCTACATTACTCAGGAGGAAAAGGCACAGCCAGGACATAAGCCTATGAAAGACAGGCTAACTTTGATGCTTTGTGCCAATGCCAGTGGTGATTGCAAAGTGAAGCCTTTACTAGTGTATCTTTTTGAAAATCCCCGAGTGTTTGGCAGATGCGGTGTCAGCAAGTCTAACTTGTGTGTGATGTGGAGGTCTAACAAAAAGGCATGGGTCACAAAGGACATTTTCTTAGATTGGTTCAATGGTGTGTTTGGCCCCAGTGTGAAGAAATATCTATTGGACAATAATTTGCCACTTAAGTGCCTCCTGATAATGGACAATGCTCCTTGTCATCCTCCAAACTTGGTAGAGAAAATTGTGGAGGAGTTTAAATTCATCAAAGTGAAGTTCTTGCCCCTAATACCACTCCTCTCCTCCAGCCCATGGACCAGCAGGTCATTTCCAACTTTAAAAACTCTATACCAAAGCAATGTTTCAAAAGTGCTTTGATGTGACCACAGACATGAACATAACCCTAAGAGAATTTTGGAAAAACATTTCCATATGCTGCATTGTGTACACCTTATAGGTAAGGCTTGGGAGGGAGTGACTACCAGGACTTTGAACTCTGCCTGGAGAAAATTGTGGCCAGACTGTGTCCTAGAGAGGGATTTTGAAGGTTTTGGGGCTGAGCCTCAGAACCCTGAGCCTGTTTTGGAAGAAATTGTGGAATTGGGCAAGTCTTTGGGGTTAGAGGTGAGTGGTGAGGATGTGGAACAGTTGGTGGAGGAGCACAAGGAAGAGCTAACCACTGAAGATCTGCAAGAGCTTCAACAGCAACTGGAACAAGAGACCAGTGGTCAGGACAATGGTTCAGAGGAGGAGGAGGAGGTGGAACAAAAATGGAAGAATGTGCCTTCTTCAAGGATTAAGGACATTTGTGGAATGTGGAGCAAGGTGCAAGCATTTATGGATGAATATCACCCTAACCATGCTGTTGCAGGCCGTGCTGGCAACCTGTACAATGACACTGTGGTGTCCCACTTCAGGGATGTTTTAAAGAATCGCCAGACACAGAGCTCCCTGGACAAATTTGTTGTTAGAAAGAGGTCCAGTGACTCTCAAGCTGGTCCTAGTGGCATTCAAAGAAAAAGGCCAGTAACCCCAGAAAAGGACTTGGTACCTGCAGTGTTAATGGAAGGGGATTCCCCTTCCAAACACTAGCATACTACTCCACCTTCTCCCCTCCTCCCGTCCTCCACACATCAACAACTCTTCAATAAATGTAAGTGACATGTTATTGTACAATATTTGCATGTGTATTTAGTTATTCTTCATTATATTGTGTATTATTTAATGTCAAAAAGTTCTAAAAAATATTTTATTTAACTACTTTTGGAAGTCTTGGACGGATTAAATTTATTTCCATTATTTCTTATGGGGAAAATTGATTCGTTTAACGATTGTTTCGTCTTAAGATATGCCCTCTCTGACAGATTAATATCGTAAGTCGAGGTACCTCTGTATATATATATATATTATATATATATATATATATATTATATATATATATATTATATATATATAATATATAATATAATATAGCTCATTTAACGTTTGACAGCCGAGAACTTCCACCTTCGGTCTGCACTGCAGGTCAACGTTTACAAGTTCGAAAGGTGACCTCTACACCGCAGCAGTGTAGAAACTGCTGGCGTTTTGGTCATCCAGCAAAATATTGCAGGTCCATGGCCGAATGCCCAGTCTGTGGTGCTGACGACCATGCCAGTTCTTCTTGTACTCTACCTCCCTCTTGCCTTAACTGTCATGAGGCACATCCATCGTATTCTCGCCGTTTTCAGGTTTACCTGAATGAGCGGGAAATTCGTTGTCTCAAAGAGGCGGAAGGCTTCTCATATGCTATGGCCGTCTCTCATCTACGCCTTCAAGGGAGACTTCCCCGCATTTCCTATTCTGGCATTGCTAAACGACGCCCCGCTTCTGGAGTCCCAACTTCCACGGCTTCCTCTGTGGTCACCTCATCCTCAATCACCCCTGTCTCAAATCCTTTTGATGTTCTTGGCTCCGAGGTCCCTACCTCGGCTTCCCATACTGTCCACAATCCTTCCTCTACTCACTCGCACAATTCTGAGTCTACATGTCCTCGTCCTTTGCCTAAACCTCAGCGCCTTCGCCTGTGACTAGTTCTGTGACGTGTGTGGAGGTTCATCCTCCTCCTCATACACTACCTTCATCCCCTGTCCGCTCCCAAGCCCCTACGACAGTTTCCTCTTCTCTCTCCTCGTCCTCTACTTTAGTACAGTCTATAGACTCCCCGATAGTTGCTCACTCTTCTTCCATTTCTAATGTAGTCTCACATTCTGCATCTTTGACTTCCGAGACACTGGAAGCTATTGCAGAATATATTTCAGAGACTGGACCGATGATGGACACTACTCCACCTGAGGTTCCTCATTTCTCTTCTTCGTCTCAACCCCCCCTTCCTTCACAACGTCCTCCTACCTCTCTGATTACAGGTCTTCCGCTGCCTCCACATGTGGACTTTTCTATCCCTAGTCCATAGATTCCTCTCACTTCCACTTAAATCTTTCTCTCCATAAATCATGGCTTATTTGCAGTGGAATATCCGAGGCCTCAGGGGTAACCGGGGTGAGTTTCAGGTGTTGCTCTCCCAGTTTTTTCCTGTTGGGGTCTGTTTGCAAAAACCCAAATTACAATCCACTGTTATCAGGCCCTTTTCAGGCTATGTTTTGTTATATTCATCGGATCCTTTTTCCGATGGAACCTTTAACGAAAGTGCTCTTCTTATACGCACTGGTGTTCCATACCGTCAGCTCTATGTCCCTTCTTCCTTACATTACACCGCAGCCCATATCCACTTGAATAAGTGGTATACACACTGTTCTTTATATCTCTCCCCTTCGCGGGCATTGTCTATCCCAGATGTTGATTTTCTGGTTTCTTCCTTACCACCACCCCTTCTATTACTTAGCGATTTTAACGCGCACTATTTTCTCTGGGGAGGGTCGCACTGTGACTCCCATGGCGTTCAGTTGGAGTCATTTCTTGCATCTTTTCCCCTTCATGTTTTAAATACGGGTACTCCTACCCATTTTGATCCTCGAACTCATTCTTTCTCCTGTATCGATCTCTCCATCTGCTCTTCCTCAACAGTCCTTGACTTCACCTGGTCTGTCCTCCCGGACTTACATGACAGTGATCATTTCCTAATCATCCTAAAGTCCCCTTTGTTTTCTCCACCTCCTCATTGCCCACGCTGGCAATTTTTCCAGGCGAAATGGGACCTTTACGCACATCTTACTGCCTTTCATGAGGTTCCTACCTTGTCCTCCATTGATGAGGTTTTACATCTCTTTTCGTCCTCCATCTTCACAGCGGCTTCACATTCTATTCCCCAAACCTCAGGCAAGCATCCTCAGAAGTGCGTGCCTTTGTGGTCTCCTGCTTGTGCTCGGGCAGTGCGTTTGAAACACGCTGCATGGGGCAGATATCGGTTTAACAGAACCACAGAGAGACTCCTTGATTTTGGGCAGAAGAGGGCTATTGCTCGCTGTGTCATACGTGATGCTAAACGCATTTGCTGGCGAGATTACATTTCTACTGTCACTTCGGCTTCCTCGATGAGTGCTGTCTGGAAGAAAGTGCGGAAATTAAGTGGTAAATTCTCCCCCGACCTGGCTCCTGTTCTTCAGGTTGCTGGTGTCGATATAGCACACCCTCTTGCCGTTGCCACTGAAATTGGTAATCATCTCGTCCACATTTCTCAGGGGCTCCATCTATGCCCCTCGTTCCTTTCTTCTAAGTCTGCCAACGAGTTAAAGCCCTTAGATTTTTCTTCTCTTAGAGAAGAATCCTATAATGTGCCTTTTACCCTTCAAGAACTGGAGGCAACGCTCTCTGCTTGCCGATCATCGACAGCTGTGCCAGACGGCATACATATTCGTATGCTACAGCATTTACATCAGTCTGCTCTTACTGTCCTCTTACAACTCTTTAATCTCATATGGTCGCAAGGAGTTCTTCCCCAGCTGTGGAAGTCTCCTATTGTTCACCCTTTTCGAAAACCAGGTACTACGGGACGTGATTCCTCTCACTACCATCCCATTGCTCCTACCAGAGCAGTTTGCAAGATGATGGAACGTCTAGTTAATAGACGTTTGATGTGGTATTTAGAGAAGCACAATAGTCTCTCTCCTAGTCAATATGGCTTCCGTAAGGGCCGTTCTGCCATTGACCCCTTGCTGCGCTTGGATTCGTATATTCGTAATGCCTTTGCGAATAACCATTCGGTTATCACTATCTTTTTCGACCTTGAGAAGGCTTATGACACAATTGGAGATATAATATCTTGGCCCAGACCCACTCCTTAGGCCTCCGAGGCAACCTACCATTCTTTCTTAAGGCCTTCTTAACTGACAGACATTTCCGGGTCCGGGTTAGTAATGAACTCTCCCCGGAATTTGTCCAAGCTGAAGGTGTCCCCCAGGGATGTGTTCTGAGCACAACACTCTTTCTGCTTGCTATAAATAATCTGGCATCTGTTCTCCCATCCAATATTTGGTCATCGCTCTTTGTGGATGACTTTGCTATAGCTTGTGTAGGTGCTGACTGTCACCTCATTGCAGTTTCCCTCCAGCATGCCATCAACCAGGTTTCTGATTGGGCCACCACTCACGGGTTTAAATTTTCTAGTGGCAAAACTCATCAAATTACGTTTACTAGACATTCAGTGGTCTCTGATCATCCATTGTACCTATACGGCTCACGTATCCCAGAACGTGATACAGTCAGGTTTCTCGGCCTCCTGTTCGACCGTCGATTGTCCTGGAAACCTCACATTACCTCTCTGAAGGCGACTTGTCACAGCCGGCTAAACCTTCTTAAAACACTCGCACATCTTTCATGGGGGCTGATCGTAGAACTCTCCTTCGCCTGCATTCAGCCATAATTTTGTCAAAACTCGATTATGGTGACCAGATATATTTGGCGGCCTCCCCTGCTACTCTTTCCATTCTTAATCCCATCCATTACCAGGGATTACGCTTATGCCTTGGTGCATTTCATTCTTCCCTTGTTGAGAGCCTCTATGTAGAAGCGAACATTCCATCCTTATCCGATCGTCGTGATGCACATTGCATTCGCTATTTTGTTCCCTCTCATGACCTCCGCAATCCTTCCATGTATAGGATTGTTACAGATGTTAGTAGGCGCTCTTTATTTGTTCGTCGCCCCTGCTTACTTCGTCCCTTTTCTCTTCGTCTACATTCACTCCTGTCTTCCCTTCAGCTCCCACCTCTATATGTTCATGTGACATCTCCCTTTCCCCAACCCCCTTGGGAAGTTCCTGCTATCCATGTCTGTTCTATTCCTCTACCTTGCGCGAAAGCCCACCTACCTACGGCGGCTTCTCACTCTTTCTTTCTAGACCATTTCCGTTCTCATTCCCATGCCATCGCAGTATACACCGATGGTTCAAAGTCATCTGACGGCATCGGATTCGCAGCATTGTTTCCGGACAGCGTCGTACGAGGGCATCTATTACCCTCGGCTAGCATATTTACGGCTGAATTGTATGCCATTCTTGTGGCACTTATCCGTATTGCATCTATGCCTGTATCACCATTAGTGCTTTACAGGCTATCCGTAAAATTGATACACCTCACTCCCTAGTTCTTCGTATCCACCTTTGGTTACGCCGTATCTTTAGCAAGCATAAAGATATTGTTTTTTGTTGGGTCCCTGGTCATGTTGACGTACAGGGCAATGAACAGGCAGACACTGCTGCGCGGTCAGCAGTACATGACCTTCCAGTTTCATATAGAGGTGTTCCTTTCACGGACTATTTTGCGGTCATTGCTACCCACCTTCGCACCCGTTGGCAACAACGCTGGTCTGACCTGCTGAATAACTAACTTCATTCTATTAAACCGGTTATAGGTTTCTGGCCTTCTTCTTGTCCCCAATGTCGAGGTTGGGAGACCACACTCTCCAGTCTTCGCATCGGCCACACTCGTCTTACTCATGGGTATCTCATGGAGAGGCTCCCTGCCCCTCTCTGTGAGCATTGTCAGGTTCCAGTGTCTGTTCGACATATCCTGTTGGACTGCCCACTCTATCAACGAGCACGCAGAATTTACCTCCAACGACGTCTTCGCTCTGCGGCCCTTTCTTTACCTTCCCTTCTTGCAGATGGACCCTCCTTTAATCCTGACTCTCTCATTGACTTTTTGACAGAAACTGACTTACTACACAAACTCTGAAGATTATACCTCTAGCACCTCCCTCAGTCCCTTCTACCTCGATCTCTTGCTATCCTCCACCCTGCACTATCCACCGTCATCTTGCACTCCATACCCTACTAATCGTCCATCTCCCTCTTACAACCCACTCTCCCTGCATCCTACAATAACCTGCAGCACTGTATAACCCCTGTGGTTTAGCGCTTCTATTTGATTATAATAATAATAATAATAATAATCAACACCACTCCAAACAAAGTACTAGCACAAGCTAACACTAGAGTCGCCATCACATCCAGCACTTCAATAAAGGATCTAACCAGGACAAAATCCAAGCACCATGAACCAGTCAATGCAGGGGTCTACACTATACCCTGTGGAGGCTGTGACAGGATTTATGTAGGAGAAACAGCAAGAAACCTCGAAACACGCCTCAATGAACACATTAATGCATGTAGGAACGATAAATTGATCGCCTGCGTACAACACAGAAATTCCGCCAATCATCTCATGAAATTTAAGGACGCCTAATTAGTGATCAAAGAACCTAATTTCCGCAAACACAAGTGCCTTGAATCAGCAATAATCGTTGTTTCAACACAAAACAAAGGCAGCTTCATCATCTCTGAAGACTTAGCAAGAATCCTCCAGAAAACAGTAAACCCTGCCATCACAGTCTCTGCTGCTAATACTACACAAGCACATTACAGAGGAGAGACTTTCTCAAATCCAACCACCAATATTTGTCTAACCTATTTTTATGCTACCTAAGTAATAGCTTTTATAATCTTTTTCTCATGTACAAGGTGATAGTTCTACAACATTTGTATTACTACTACTACCACTAGTATTACACCTCACTTTGAGAGTATATATATACCCTGTGTGTCCATGTATTGTTTGTAACGGCTTGACAAAGCTCCTGGAGAGCGTAACGTTGCCACAATAAAATGTCACATTAGTTGCATTTGTGTCCTTAACATATAAGTCCGCTCAATCAATTTTGCTAACTCTAGATTATCATTTTTATGGGGAACGCTAAACCCTTTGGGTTTATACAGCTGTTGTAGGAAGAGGGTATAGAAGACATTCAGGCTTAATTCACGGAACTGAAGCACACATCCAATTCCCTGGATCAAGAGATAAGTCTAGAACTGAGAAGGAGACTAATCGCAAAAAAAAAAAAAAATGCACCGCCCAGACTAAGAGGAGCGACCCCAGTGTTTTCAGGACCTAAAAAAAATAAAAAAAAATCAGTAGAAACAATTCACCTCTCAATTCCAGTTTGAAACTGCAGACAGTGAGTGGTCTCAGGTATGACATGTTCCCAGCAGACAGTAAGTGGTCTCAGGTATGACATGTTCCCAGCAGACAGTAAGTGGTCTCAGGTATGACATGTTCCCAGCAGACAGTGAGTGGTCTCAGGTATGACATGTTCCCAGCAGACAGTAAGTGGTCTCAGGTATGACATGTTCCCAGCAGACAGTAAGTGGTTTCAGGTATGACATGTTCCCAGCAGACAGTAAGTGGTCTCAGGTATGACATGTTCCCAGCAGACAGTGAGTGGTCTCAGGTATGACATGTTCCCAGCAGACAGTGAGTGGTCTCAGGTATGACATGTTCCCAGCAGACAATGAGTGGTCTCAGGTATGACATGTTCCCAGCAGACAATGAGTGGTCTCAGGTATGACATGTTCCCAGCAGACAGTGAGTGGTCTCAGGCATGACATGTTCCCAGCAGACAGTAAGTGGTCTCAGGCATGACACGTTCCCAGCAGACAGTGAGTGGTCTCAGGTATGACATGTTCCCCGCAGACAGTGAGTGGTCTCAGATATGACATGTTCCCCGCAGACAGTGAGTGGTCTCAGGTATGACATGTTCCCAGCAGACAGTGAGTGGTCTCAGGTATGACATGTTCTAGGCAGACAGTGAGTGGTCTCAGGTATGACATGTTCCCAGCAGACAGTGAGTGGTCTCAGGTATGACATGTTCCCAGCAGACAGTGAGTGGTCTCATGTATGACATGTTCCCAGCAGACAGTGAGTGGTCTCAGGTATGACATGTTCCCAGCAGACAGTGAGTGGTCTCAGGTATGACATGTTCCCAGCAGACAGTAAGTGGTCTCAGGCATGACATAATCCCAGCAGACAGTGAGTGGTCTCAGGTATGACATGGTCCCAGCAGACAGTGAGTGGTCTCAGGTATGACATGTTCCCAGCAGACAGTGAGTGGTCTCAGGTATGACATGTTCCCAGCAGACAGTGAGTGGTCTCAGGTATGACATGTTCCCAGCAGACAGTGAGTGGTCTCAGGTATGACATGTTCCCAGCAGACAGTAAGTGGTCTCAGGCATGACATGTTCCCAGCAGACAGTGAGTGGTCTCAGGTATGACATGTTCCCAGCAGACAGTGAGTGGTCTCAGGTATGACATGTTCCCCTCAGACAGTGAGTGGTCTCAGATATGACATGTTCCCCGCTGACAGTGAGTGGTCTCAGGTATGACATGTTCCCAGCAGACAGTGAGTGGTCTCAGGTATGACCTGTTCCCAGCAGACAGTGAGTGGTCTCAGGTATGACATGTTCCCAGCAGACAGTGAGTGGTCTCAGGTATGACATGTTCCCCGCAGACAGTGAGTGGTCTCAGGTATGACATGTTCCCAGCAGACAGTGAGTGGTCTCAGGTATGACATGTTCCCCGCAGACAGTGAGTGGTCTCAGGTATGACATGTTCCCAGCAGACAGTGAGTGGTCTCGGGTATGACATGTTCCCCGCAGACAGTGATTGGTCTCAGGTATGACATGTTCCCAGCAGACAGTGAGTGGTCTCAGGTATGACATGTTCCCAGCAGACAGTGAGTGGTCTCGGGTATGACATGTTCCCAGCAGACAGTGAGTGGTCTCGGGTATGACATGTTCCCAGCAGACAGTGAGTGGTCTCAGGTATGACATTTTCCCAGCAGACAGTGAGTGGTCTCAGGTATGACATGTTCCCAGCAGACAGTGAGTGGTCTCAGGTATGACATGTTCCCAGCAGACAGTGAGTGGTCTTAGGTATGACATGTTCCCAGCAGACAGTGAGTGGTCTCAGGTATGACATGTTCCCCGCAGAGAGTGAGTGGTCTCGGGTATGACATGTTCCCAGCAGACAGTGAGTGGTCTCATGTATGACATGTTCCCAGCAGACAGTGAGTGGTCTCAGGTATGACATGTTCCCAGCAGACAGTGAGTGGTCTCAGGTATGACATGTTCCCAGCAGACAGTGAGTGGTCTCAGGTATGACATGTTCCCAGCAGACAGTGAGTGGTCTCAGGTATGACATGTTCCCAGCAGACAGTGAGTGGTCTCAGGTATGACATGTTCCCAGCAGACAGTGAGTGGTCTCAGGTATGACATGTTCCCCGCAGACAGTGAGTGGTCTCGGGTATGACATGTTCCCAGCAGACAGTGAGTGGTCTCATGTATGACATGTTCCTAGCAGACAGTGAGTGGTCTCGGGTATGACATGTTCCCAGCAGACAGTGAGTGGTCTCAGGTATGACATGTTCCCAGCAGACAGTGAGTGGTCTCAGGTATGACATGTTCCCCGCAGACAGTGAGTGGTCTCGGGTATGACATGTTCCCAGCAGACAGTGAGTGGTCTCAGGTATGACATGTTCCCAGCAGACAGTGAGTGGTCTCAGGTATGACATGTTCCCAGCAGACAGTGAGTGGTCTCAGGTATGACATGTTCCCAGCAGACAGTGAGTGGTCTCAGGTATGACATGTTCCCAGCAGACAGTGAGTGGTCTCAGGTATGACATGTTCCCAGCAGACAGTGAGTGGTCTCAGGTATGACATGTTCCCAGCAGACAGTGAGTGGTCTCAGGTATGACATGTTCCCAGCAGACAGTGAGTGGTCTCAGGTATGACATTTTCCCAGCAGACAGTGAGTGGTCTCAGGTATGACATGTTCCCAGCAGACAGTGAGTGGTCTCAGGTATGACATGTTCCCAGCAGACAGTGAGTGGTCTCAGGTATGACATGTTCCCAGCAGACAGTGAGTGGTCTCAGGTATGACATGTTCCCAGCAGACAGTGAGTGGTCTCAGGTATGACATGTTCCCAGCAGACAGTGAGTGGTCTCAGGTATGACATGTTCCCAGCAGACAGTAAGTGGTCTCAGGTATGACATGTTCCCAGCAGACAGTGAGTGGTCTCAGGTATGACATGTTCCCAGCAGACATTTTTTTTTTTGTTTTTTATTAATCAATACAGTAATAATACAAAAGTACCATGACGGTACAACACCAAGTACCTCATAAATTCAAAACAATATAATTATCTTAAGGCTAAGGTATAGACATAAGCAAAGGATGTCCTCAAAATAAACATATTTAGATATAGATTTTGCCACCGAAGTGGCTAGTTTATTGTGCACCCAATATCCATCCTGTGGACGGTAGCGTAACAGCATATGGATACACAAAAGGCCTAGGCACTAGGCCCCAAAGGGGTTAACATTTGTACATTTGGGTTTATATCTACATTTCAATTATCTGTTACAAGCAAATTTAGGCAATTTGCTTAGTACAATTGGTATCTTATTTCATGAATAAGATATCTTGACATGTCACATAGGTTATTATACTGTCTATCTCTATATTCCTCAATAAGTGGACAATTCAGCACATAGTGTTCAAGACAGTGACCATATGCCTGATCACATAATTTGCATTTAGTTTGATCATCATCTCCCAAACTGCCAGAAGTACTTGTAGCCAAGCCTAAGCCTGGCCACTACAACATTAGTCAGTCTGTTCACATTAGTAAGTTGCTCCATAAACATACTTATCTACATTCATGTTATCATAGTGGGTTATAGATCTACTCAGGCTTCTAACTGCATTCCTATAGCTAACATTTTCATTATTTATTTCTCTCCTAATATTATTCCTAATGCTAGACACAGATATACCAAAGTTATATTCTACATTCTCCTTATGGGTGCTCTTCTTGGCTAACATATCAACTTTATCATGAAGGAGTAATCCAATGTGTGACGGAATCCATAGCAAATGTACTTTAATTCCTTTGTCCCGGATTTTTGAGTATCTATACCTGGCTTCTCCAATGAGCATGCTGTTAGAGTCATTATATGAGTCAAGAGCCTTCAATGATGACATAGAATCAGTAATGATGATAGAGTCAAGCTCAGTGTCATAAGTTAGCTTTAGTGCCATAAGGATTGCAAACAATTTAGTTTGCAGTGTAGATGCCCAGTTGTTAATTCTTATGCCTAGTTCAAAAAAAATTATTATTGTTCTTAACTAGGGAGGTGGCAACCAGAGCAGATGCAGCCCTGCCAGAAGACTCCTGTTTAGATCCATCAGTGTATATAACTTGAGATAACTTATTACTACCAGCTAGGCGATAAATTTCTTATTGAGCAGTTGCTTTAACAAGTGATTTAAGGAAGGGATTACTAACAATGAGCTTCTTGGGAGGGACTTGCAGGGTTTTTTTTATATTTATTTAAAAACTTACAATTTTCATACTAGCAATACACCAAGTAGTCACCTTACTACAAGTAAGGTCATAACAAAGATATACCAAAACAACAGTAAGCACTAAAACCCCACACAAGAATGTGCCATAATAACACCAAAAAAAAAAAAAACCTAACTACCCTATAACAACGAAACTTCAAAAATAAAACATTAAACTTACAAACAAAACCTTAAAAGCTCCGTAAAAAACGGTAACCTTTATACCAATCTTAATGATGCATACAAAGCGTTGTCAATACAACATTAGACTGAGACATAAAAGCAACATACAATACAAAAAATAGCGTTACATAACTCCTAACTTCCCACAATGCCAAAACAAACTTAAACCTCACAAACATCTAAGTAACCAAAAAAATGTAAAGTTTTTTTTTTTTTTTTTTTTTTTTACAAAAGTCACTCACAAATAAAAGATCCTAAGCATTCCAAATGAAAGTAACAAAACAAAACTAATTATGGATCCTATAAGATCTGCAAAGCAATTTACACATAGTACAACAAAACATATATAAGATCCTATCCAACATGTATACACAAAAAAAAAAAAATATACCTAACTAAAACAAAACATAGAAACCCCAAAAGGGTTTTAAAAACAATGAAAACCCTAAACCTACAACTAAAACCCGTAATAATGTGACCCAACAATAATAATGATCCTAGGCACACACACATTGCGTGCAAGTCATATAAACTTCAGTAAAAGGAAACCCGTGGCCTGGTACCAACACCTCACAGTGATAGTCATCGGATCAGTCCCATCCAGTGTCTATACATACATAGAAAGAACTGCATTACATCTTCTCATATTAAAATACGAAGAATATTGCCTGATAACAAGCCATGGAAAGGGAATAATAGTATAAAAAAAACTTTTAACCTCTTTGAAAAGAGGACCATAAGGAAAAAAAACAATATATAAACACTTAGGGCACACACCTGGCCCCAATTAAGGCAAACCACCTTTGGAAAAAACCATGAAATCCAAAAAGGACAAAAATAGAACCACTCTAAACCTCCCCCCCCCCCGTCCGAGTCACCAAACATACCACACACATACTCATCCATAAAAAGAAAAACCCCTACCCCTTTCCCCAAGGGAAAAAGGGTGAGTGGATGACCGGGAAAACCCCGAGAAACCATCCCTTCCCCAACCCCATACATAAACCCCACGAAACAACTTTCACACCTAACCCTTCAACCCCCCCACACCAGAGACCAACCCCTTCCTTGTAAAAACCCCAGAAACTATAGCTCAGAGTTAACCCAGCAACGACCCCATCGACAATTGCCTATAACCCTCAGAAAAAAACCTATCCCACACCCTCCCATACAACTCCTGGTTCCTACACTTAGTCCTATAAAATCTCGCAGCCAAAGCCCTAATCCTAACATCACTCCGAACCTCCCTCATACTCCACGAAACATAAATATAATCCAATACCAAATACATCACCACACGCCTCACATCCTCTGGGCACCCCACAACATCCAGACTTTAACATCTTAACACCGATAAACCGCCCGCCCCCCCCACACCTCGGATGATCCCTAAAAACCATTCCCTCACCCCCTCAAGACCCCCACAAAAATATACAACATGGAAAGCCGTATCCCATAACCCACAGCGCTGACAAAACCCATCACCTGATAGTCCCATCAAGAAAAGCTGCTGAGCCCTAGACGCCAATATACCATGTAAAAACCGAAAAACCAATCTCATGTACCTTAGAGGCAACTTTAAACGCCTAAACCAAAACCACGTTACATTCCAATCATAACACGGATAAACCTCCATACCTAAAACCTCCTTTTCTCGCCTTCCCACCTTATCTAACCTCCCTACCTTCACCTTACCAGGATCTGGAACCACCAAAAGATACCTTAAAATTGCCTCACAAAACAACAAATTCCCTTCCACCATCTGCGAACCTCACTCATTACCCTCCCCACTCTCACTCCTCGAATCCCACCTCGTGCTAGGTATTCCTGCCTAACAAATATGCCCATCAAACGTCTCTGCAGTGGTATCAAACCTAGCCCTCCCTTCGCTACCTTAGTCATTACCACATCCCTCCCTAACCAATGCCTCCCATAACCCCATATAAACCTTAATACCCGACTTTGCAATCTTAAAACATCGTCCTCCACAAGGGGGTATACCGCAGCTACATACCACAACTTACTGTATACTAAGGAATTAACAACTACAACCCTCTGCAAGAGAGTGACCTCTCCAGGCCGCCACCCCGGGGCATCCTACCCAGAGCAGCATTAACCACTGCCGAGGAATTCACCTCCTGCGCAACACTCACCTGAGTACAAAACCACACACCACATATCCTTAACCTATCCACTATTGGCCACCCAAAACCCTGACCCAACGCCCCCCTACCCATTCCCCCACCTCCAATAATTTCGATTTTACCCTATTCACCCGCATACCAGTGGCCAAACCAAAAACCTCAATTATCCTATTTACATTACCTAACCCCTCCATTGTGCCTACTAAAATAGTGGTGTCGTCTACATAACCTATAATACCCGTTTCTGCCTCCCCTTCTGACACTAACCTGAAAAAAGGGTCCTATAAACACGCAAACAGGAGCTGTGACAAGGGGCACCCCTGTCGCAGCCCCCGCCCCAAACACACCTCAGTCCCCAACCTCCCATTCACCTGTACCCTCAAACGTGCATGCTCGTACAAAGTGCGGACCCAACCCACGACCTCCGCCCCAAACCCCTGCCGTAAAAGCACCGCCTGCAACATATCCCTATCAACACTATCATACGCCTTTTCCCAATCAAGCCCTAAAACACCCCCAGCTTTTCTGCTCTCTAAAAAACCTTTGATCCTCCGATGACCCTCCCTCATACTTCTCCCTGGTACCCCATACTGATCTCCCTCCAGTAAGCTCTCCAAAACTCCTTTCATTTTATTAGCAAGAATTCGTGCAAATATCTTATAATCTGCACACATAAGTGTGATTGGCCTATAATCCTCAACCATTCCACATGCACGATTTTTCGGCACTAAAACTACATTACCTATTGACATATCCCCGCCCAAACTACCTTTCAATTTCATAGCATTAAACAGCCTAACTAGCATCCCTCCAGAACCTCCCAATGAACTATAAAAATCCCCAGAAATCCCATCCAGGCCAGGGGCCTTGCCCAGGGCCTGACCTTTCACTGCCTGCCAAACTTCCTCCTCAGTTATAGATCCTTCCATACGCTCTCTATCTCCAGCCCCTATCCTCTCAACTATACAATCTAAAATTACATCCCGGGATACCCCATCACTTTCCCCTGACTCATCTTACACTCAAACCAAGCATCCGC
The DNA here is from genome assembly GCA_009830355.1 of Cherax destructor. Taxonomy (NCBI): domain Eukaryota; kingdom Metazoa; phylum Arthropoda; class Malacostraca; order Decapoda; family Parastacidae; genus Cherax; species Cherax destructor. The sequence goes on from WNWK01006430.1 coordinate 19,997, forward strand.
ATAATAACTCATGGCTTCCATGGTACGAAGAATCTGCCCTTCCGATACCCACGGCACTCCTCAGTTACCCTCGGGGATATGACCGTCATATCTCTTCTCCGGTTCTGAAAAGTACGTAACACTAACGCAGAGGGCTTATCCCCCATAAAACTTCCTCTAAACCTCCTCTACCCTCAGAGCATGAAAATTTTCATTCTGCAACTCCCGCAATCGTGACCGCAGATGATCAATTTCAGCTTAGGGATACCGCCCTCCACTCTCATAAAGTCCTCAATTGCCCCTCTAGGTACCTCAACATTCCCAACCTTTGCCTTGCATCTTCCCTACCCAGTCCTCTTTAAGGGGGGCTCCTTGACGACATAAAGAGGCTATCGGTCTGAGGAATTGGACCTTTTGGTCTTCTTCCTCAGACCGAACCTAATTACCCCCAATCCCCCTCCCTTTTCCCATCTTCCCCATCCTCCCTTTTCCCTTCCTCCTCCCCTCCTCCTCATCCCTCCCTTATTTCCTTCCCATTTTTGCCCTGGGAGCTTCTCTCCACAGGCATTCTAGTTCCTAGGTAGGAGGAAGGGTACCGTGGTCCATTCCTATTCCATTGAGGTTCTTGGTGGTGGTGTAGTTTGCCTTGGAATCTGGATCGCCTGGGGATGTCCCAATCCCTCTCCGGTCACCTCGGGGTGGCCTTGGGTATCTTTCGGGCGACAGGTGTATCTCTGGAGGCCACCTTCGGATTCCGGGGTGGTGGCCGAAGGCGGTATGCTTTGTGGCAGATATCCGGCCGACCTCTCTTTTGTCGCCCAGATGGCTCGGTGGATGTGAGGTTGCTATTTACTGGCATGAAGGGTAGGGTATGGCACGGGTTCCATGCTGCATCTGCACCACTTGCAGTGTTGAGGTCCTCTTGGGCACGGAGGGGGATTTACGCTCCCTTTCATTCCTCCTAGGAGCTATTCCTCCACGTTCCCCCCCTTTTTTTTATTTTTTTTTTATTTTTATTTTCTTCTTTCTTTTTTTTCTTAAAAATAAAAAGAAAGAAGTAACCTAACCATGGCTGACCCAATCCATGAACCCACTACCCCCGGGCCCCTTCCTGATACCACACCCACTACTGACCCTGCCTCGTTAATGGATGACTCTTTGGACACCTCTCATGCCCCTGTACCTCTTGCTGGTGCTGGTTCGTCACCTGCTTCAGGTACCAGGGACCCAACTGGCCCTTACGATACTTCTGACCTTCGCTCTTCTCTGACCTTGATTCCGGCTTCTCCCTCGACGGTGCGGCAATTTTCGAATCGCTCGCCCGTCTCCCATCCGACCACCCCAGGTCCCACACCCAAACGACCAAGACCCACACATGACGATTCGACACTCCCTTCTCGTTCATCGCAGAAACGACCAGCTCGTCACACACTCCCCTTAAACTCTCTGTTTCAAACTACTCAATGGACGAAGTTTTTTACTCTGCGACCGACTTCTCCTAATACCTATCTTTCAGACCATAGTATTGGTAAAGCTCTGCTATGCCATGTTGGTAAAGACATCTCATTTCACGCTCTCAAGAGCGGCACTCACATCATCACGGTCCAGAATGCTGGCCAAGCTCGCGATCTTTCTCTTCTTACAACCATAGATTCTGCTCCTGTTACTATTGACAAGCACCATTCCCTCAATTCTTGTTGTGGTTCTGTCATTTTGCCCCACACCATTGTCCAACGGAATTTCCAGACATGTGGTGATGACATTTTCGAGCAGCTTGAGCTCCAAGAACTCCCTATCCTTAAAGTTGACACTTTTGTCCTCCCCGCCAATAAGCGAAGACGTTATCCTTGCAATATAGCTCATTTAACATTTGACTGCCGTGAACTACCACCTTCGGTTTACATTGCAGGTCAACTTTGCAAGTCCGAAAGGTGACCTCTACACCGCAACAGTGTAGAAACTGCTGGCGTTTTGGTCATCCAGCGAAATATTGCAGGTCCATGGCCGAATGCCCAGTCTGTGGTGCTGACGACCATGCCAGTTCTTCTTGTACTCTACCTCCCTCTTGCCTTAACTGTCATGAGGCACATCTGTCGTATTCTCGCCGTTGTCAGGTTTACCTGAATGAGCGGGAAATCCGTTGTCTCAAAGAGGCGGAAGGCTTCTCATATGCTATGGCCGTCTCTCATCTACGCCTTCAAGGGAGACTTCCCCGCATTCCCTATTCTCGAATTGCTAAACGTCGCCCTGCTTCTGGGGTCCCAACTTCCACCTGCTTCCTCTGTGGTCCCCTCATCCTCAATCACCCCTGTCTCGAATCCTTTTGATATTCTTGGCTCCGAGGTCCCTACCTCGGCTTCCCATACTGTCCACACTCCTTCCTCTACTCATTCGCACACTTCTGAGTCTACACGTCCTCGTCCTTCACCTAAACCTCAGCGCCCCCCCTTCTCATAAGCCTGGCAAAAAATCCCTACTGCCAGGTTCTTCGCCTCAGCCTAGTTCTATAACGTGTGTGGAGGTTCATCCTCCTCCTCATACACTACCTTCATCCCCTGTCCCCTCCCAAGCCCCTTCGACAGTTTCCTCTTCTATCTCAAATTCAAATTCAAATTCAAATTCATTATTTCATGTAATACAAGGTGGGGGGTACTTATAGTTATACAATAAAGTTGATATTACAAGATGGCCAATAATATGCCTAGGTATGTCTAGGCTTTTCAGGCAGTCTTATGATAGGTCTTACTCAACAGTTATACAATGAATATACAGATTGTAAGGTTAGGTTAGGTTTACAAAATTTAGGTACTGGAATTTAAACATTGAGAATTTAACAATTAGTATAAGAAGTTAGCAATTAGTTTATATATTAATGATAAAGGTGATATATTGGCATAATATAGTTTCTATATTGGAGTGCCTTAGGCAAACTTATGACTAGCTTAAGTATTATGAAGCAATAGTTGTATTAGAATATTGGTTAGAACTGTGCAAATTAAGGGGAATCACAGATATCAACAAGTGTATTTTGCTGTGGTTAGTAATGTGCAAATTAAGGAGAATCACAGATATCAATAAGTGTATTTTGCTGTGGATATGTGCAAGATAAAGTAGTTTTCGTATGGTTAACTACCGGTTGGGTGCGTAAGTGAGAAGATGTTTTTTAACGGTGCTTTTGAAAATGGAGGTTGTGTCTGCAGTTCTAGAGTTTTCAGGCAGGAAGTTCCAGATTTTAGGCCCTTTTATGCGCATTGAATTTTTGTATTGATTTAGTCAGACACGGGGAATGTCAAAGAGATGTTTATGTCTGGTATTATGTCTATGGGTCCTGTCACAACGGTCAAGAAAGTGTTTTAGCTCAGGGTTAAAGTTGGAATTAATGGTTCTATAAATGTAGATAGCAGAGTAGTAAGTATGGATGTTCTGGACAGTGAGTAGGTTTAGGTCTTTGAAGAGTGGTGGGGTGTACTGCCTAGCGTTGGATTGTGTGATAATTCTTACTGCGGCTTTTTGTTGGGTTATTATTAGCTTTAGGTGGGTAATTGCTGTTGATCCCCATGCACAAATGGCATATGTGAGGTAGGGATAGATGAGTGAGTAGTATAGTGTGAGTAGGGCTGATTGTGGTACATAATACCGTATCTTAGAGAGGATCCCCACAGTTTTGGACACTTTCTTTGTTATGTGTTGGATATGGGTGCTGAATTTCAGGCTGCTGTCAAGGTGAAGGCCCAGGAACTTGCCCTCGTTATGTCTAGCAATAGGTGTAGAGTTGATCTTAATGTTTAATTGTGGATCATCTGTTCTGTTGCCAAACATAATATAGAAGGTCTTATCAGTGTTGAGTGTAAATTTATTGGCTGTCATCCATGTTGATATTTTTATTAATTCGTCGTTAACAATGGTATTAAGCGTGGCAGAGTTTGTGTGGGAGATGACATAAGTTGTGTCGTCAGCAAAGAGTATTGGTTTCAGGTGTTGTGATACATTGGGAAGATCATTGATGTATAAGAGGAAGAGCAGGGGACCAATGACACTTCCCTGCGGTACGCCGGTGTCTAGTGGTAGTGTCATGGAGGATGTATATTTAATAGTGACTTACTGGTACCTATTAGTGAGGTAGGATTTGAGGTATGCTAGTGCATGACCTCTTATTCCATAGTGGTCAAGTTTGTGGAGTAGGATGCCGTGGTTTACTGTGTCAAAAGCTTTCCTTAAGTCAATAAAAAGTCCTAGTGGATATTCCTTATTTTTAAGTGCTGTGTAAAGCAGGTCTATCATTTTTACTATTGCATCGTTAGTGCTTTTATTTTTCCTGAAGCCAAATTGACAGGGGTTGAGTATGCTTTGTGTCGTTATAAACGAGTATAATCTCTTGTGCACAAGTTTCTCGAATATTTTGGATAGCAATGGTAGATTTGATATAGGCCTATAGTTATTTACGTCTGTAGGGTCACCACCTTTGTGTATTGGTGTAACCCTTGCTGTTTTGAGTAGTGTTGGGAAGGTGCTAGTTTCTAATGATTTGTTAAAAAGTAAAGAAATAGGATATGAAAGGACATGAGCAGCTCGTTTGTATATTAAGGGTGGAACTTGAGACAGATGTCCTGATTTATTTTTAAGTGACATGATTATCATGGAGATTTCAGTGGGTTCTGTAGGTGCAAGATATAAGGAGGATGGGAAATTCCCATCTAGGTAATCACTTGCTCGGGCATTGGTATCTGGGATTTAACTGGCAAGATTTGATCCTATAGTTGAGAAGAAGTCATTTATCTTGTTTACTGTATCAATAGGCTGTAGTGGTGTTTCGTTTGGTTAAGTTAGGACAATATCCCTATTTTTTTTTTAGTTTGTGGGTGCCCATAATCTGTGAGTGTTTTCCAGGTCTTTTTTATATCTCCTCGTGTTTCCGTGAATCTGCTGGAGTAGTACAATTGTTTGGTTTTTTTTATTAGTTTGGTGAGAACTGATGAATAGTGTTTAACATGTCCTCGCCCTCTACTTTAGAACAGTCTATAGACTCCCCGATCGTTGCTCACTCTTCTTCCATTTCTAATGTAGTCCCACATTCTGCATCTTTGACTCCCGAAACACTGGAAGTTATTGCAGAATATATTTCTGGACCGATGATGGACACTACTCCACCTGAGGTTCCTCATCTCTCTTCTTCGTCTCAACCCCCCCTTCCTTCACAACGTCCTCCTCCTTCTCTGATTACAGGTCTTCCGCTGCCTCCACACGTGGACTTTTCTAACCCTAGTCCATAGATTCCTCTCCATAAATTATGGCTTATTTACAGTGGAATATCCGAGGCCTCAGGGGTAACCGGGGTGAGCTTCAGGTGTTGCTCTCCCAATTTTTCCCTGTTGGGGTCTGTTTGCAAGAACCCAAATTACAATCCACTGTTATCAGGCCCTTTTCAGGCTATGATTTGTTATATTCATCTGATCCTTTTTCCGATGGAACCTTTAACGAAAGTGCTCTTCTTATACGCACTTGTGTTCCATACCGTCAGCTCTATGTTCCTTCTTCCTTACATTACACCGCAGCCAGTATCCACTTGAATAAGTGGTATACACTCTGTTCTTTATATCTCTTCCCTTCGCGGGCATTGTCTATCCCAGATGTTGATTTTCTGGTTTCTTCCTTACCGCCACCCCTTCTATTACTTGGCGATTTTAACGCGCACCATTTTCTCTGGGGAGGATCGCACTGTGACTCCCGTGGCATTCAGTTGGAGGCATTTTTTGCTTCTCTTCCCGTCCATGTTTTAAATACGGGTACTCCTACCCATTTTGATCCCCGAACTCATTCTTTCTCCTGCATCGATCTTTCCATCTGCTCTTCATCTACTGTCCTTGACTTCACCTGGTCTGTCCTCCCGGACTTACATGACAGCGATCATTTCCCAATCATCTTTAAGTCCCCTCTGTTTTCTGCACCACCTCATTGCCCACGCTGGCAATTTGACCGGGCGAAATTGGACCTTTACGCACATCTTACTGCCTTTCATGAGGTTCCTACCTCGTCCTCTATTGATGAGGTTTTACATCTCTTTTCGTTCTCCATCTTCACAGCGGCTTCACATTCTATTCCCCAAACCTCGGGCAAGCATCCTCAGAAGTGCGTGCCTTGGTGGTCTCCTACTTGTGCTCGGGCAGTGCGTTTGAAACGTGCTGCATGGGGCAGGTATCGGTATAACAGAACCACAGAGAGACTCCTTGATTTCAAGCAGAAGAGAGCTATTGCTCGCCGTGTCATACGTGATGCTAAACGCACTTGCTGGCGAGATTACGTTTCTACTGTCACTTCGGCTTCCTCGATGAGTGTAGTCTGGAAGAAAGTGCGGAAATTAAGTGGTAAATTCTCCCCCGACCCGGCTCCTGTTCTTCAGGTTGCTGGTGTCGATATAGCACACCCTCTTGCTGTTGCCACTGAAATTGGTAACCATCTCGTCCGCATTTCTCAGGGGCTCCATCTATGCCCCTCGTTCCTTTCTTCTAAGTCTGCCAGCGAGTTAAAGCCCTTAGATTTTTCTTCTCTTAGAGAAGAATCCTATAATGTGCCTTTTACCCTTCAAGAACTGGAGGCAACACTCTCTGCTTGCCGATCATCGGCAGCTGGGCCAGACGGCATACATATTCGTATGCTGCAGCATTTACATCAGTCTGCTCTTACTGTCCTCTTACAACTCTTTAATCTTATATGGTCGCAAGGAGTTATTCCCCAGCTGTGGAAGTCTGCTATTGTTCTCCCTTTTCGAAAACCAGGAGCTACGGGACGTGATCCCTCTCACTACCGTCCCATCGCTCTTACCAGTGCAGTTTGCAAGGTGATTTAACATCTAGTTAATAGACGTTTGATGTGGTATTTAGAGACTCACAATAGTCTCTCCCCTAGTCAGTATGGCTTCCGTAAGGGCCGTTCTGCCATTGACCCCTTGCTGCGCTTGGATACGTATATTCGTAATGCCTTTGCGAATAACCATTCGGTTATCGCTATCTTTTTCGACCTTGAGAAGGCTTATGATACAACTTGGAGATATAATATCTTGGCCCAGGCCCACTCCTTAGGCCTCAGAGGCAACCTACCATTCTTTCTTAAGGCTTTCTTAACTGACAGACATTTCCGGGTCCGGGTTAGTAATGAACTCTCCCCGGAATTTGTCCAAGCTGAAGGTGTCCCCCAGGGATGTGTTCTGAGCACAACACTTTTTCTGCTTGCTATAAATAATCTGGCATCTGTTCTCCCATCGAATATTTGGTCATCGCTCTATGTGGATGACTTTGCTATAGCTTGTGCAGGTGCTGACTGTCACCTCATTGCAGTTTCCCTCCAGCATGCCATCAACCGGGTCTTTGATTGGGCCACCACTCACGGGTTTAAATTTTCTAGTGGCAAAACTCATCAAATTACGTTCACTAGACGTTCAGTGGTCTCTGATCATCCATTGTACCTATACGGCTCACGTATCCCAGAACGTGATACAGTCAGGTTTCTCGGCCTCCTGTTTAACCGCAGATTGTCCTGGAAACCTCACATTACCTCTCTGAAGGCGACTTGTCATACCCGGCTGAACCTCCTTAAAACCCTCGCACATCTTTCATGGGGGGCTGATCGTAGAACTCTCCTTCGCCTACATTCGACCCTAATTCTATCGAAACTCGATTATGGTGACCAGATATATTCGGCAGCCTCTCCTGCCACTCTTTCCAGCCTTAATCCCATCCATCACCAGTGATTACGCTTATGCCTTGGTGCTTTTCGTTCTTCCCCGGTTGAGAGCCTCTATGTAGAAGCGAACATTCCATCCTTGTCCGATCGTCGTGATGCACATTGCATTCGCTATTATGTTCGCTCTCATGACCTCCGCAATCCTTCCATGTATAGGATTGTCACAGATGTTAGTAGACGCTCGTTATTTGTTCGTCGCCCCTGTTTACTTCGTCCCTTTTCTCTTCGTCTGCATTCACTCTTGTCTTCCCTTCAGCTTCCGCCTTTATATGTTCATGTGGCTTCACCCTTTCCTCTACCCCCTTGGGAAGTTCCTGCTGTCCGTGTCTGTTCTATTCCTCTACCTTGCGCGAAAGCCCAACTGCCTACGGCGGCTTCTCGCTCTTTCTTTCTAGACCATTTCCGTTCTCATTCCCATGCCATCGCAGTATACACCAATGGTTCAAAGTCATCTGACGGCGTCAGATTCGCAGCAGTGTTTCCGGACAGCGTCGTACGAAGGCATCTATTACCCTCGGCTAGCATATTTACAGCTGAATTGTATGCCATTCTTGTGGCACTTATCCGTATTGCATCTATGCCTGTATCACCATTTGTGGTCGTTTCAGACTCCCTTAGTGCTTTACAGGCTATCCATAAAATTGATACACCTCACCCCCTAGTTCTTCGTATCCACCTTTGGTTACGCCGTATCTTTAGCAAGCATAAAGATATTGTCTTTTGTTGGGTCCCTGGTCATGTTGACGTACAGGGCAATGAACAGGCAGACACTGCTGCGCGGTCAGCAGTACATGACCTTCCATTTTCATATAGAGGTGTTCCTTTCACGGACTATTTTGCGGTCATTGCTACCCACCTTCGCACCCGTTGGCAACAACGCTGGTCTGACCTGCTGAATAACAAACTTCATTCTATTAAACCGGTTATAGGTTTCTGGCCTTCTTCTTGTCACCAATGTCGAGGTTGGGAGACTACACTCTCCCGTCTTCACATTGGCCACACTCGTCTTACTCACGGGTATCTCATGGAGAGGCTCCCTGCCCCTCTCTGTGAGCATTGTCAGGTTCCAGTGTCTGTTCGACATATCCTGTTGGACTGTCCACTCTATCAACGAGCACGCAGAATTTACCTCCAACGACGTCTTCGCTCTGCGGCCCTTTATTTACCTTCCCTTCTTGCAGATGGACCCTCCTTTAATCCTGACTCTCTCATTGACTTTTTGACAGAAACTGACTTACTACACAAACTCTGAAGATTATACCTCTAGCACCTCCCTCAGTCCCTTCTACCTCGATCTCTTGCTACCCTCCACCCCTGCACTATCCACCGTCATCTTGCACTCCATACCCTACTAATCGTCCATCTCCCTCTTACAACCCACTCTCCCTGCATCCTACAATAACCTGCAGCACTGTATAACCCCTGTGGTTTAGCGCTTCTATTTGATTATAATAATAATAATCTAAGAAAATCTCGAAGACAGTAGGCATATTATCAAAGATACGCTATTATGTACCACAATCAGCTCTCCTTGCCCTATATCGTTCACTTATCTACCCGTATCTTACCTATGGAATCTGTGCATGGGGATCAACAACATTAAATCACCTTAGACCACTCATAACACAACAAAAGGCCGCAGTCAGAATGATAACAAATTCCCACTCTAGACAGCATACTCCACCAATATTCAAAAGTCTCAAACTACTCACCGTAAAGAACATTCATACTTACTCTTGTGCCTACTACATATATAAAACTTTACACTCTAATATAAACCCTCCGCTCAAAATTCTCCTCACCAATTTTAATAGGACCCTGTAAAAATTCTATGCACATAAAGGGCCCCAGAATCTGGAATTCACTACCAGTATATATTAAGATAATCTTGTCTGAAAATCAATTTAAGACTCAACTCAAAAACCACCTACTCACCCAAAACTAAATGATCATACTATAAACTACTCTGAAAAATGCTCATTATTACTTTCCTATACGATAATCTCAATTTTTAATAATATGTTACTATTATGTTACCCCCTACTCAATCAAATATCTTGGCCCAGGCCCACTCCTTAGGCCTCAGAGGCAACCTACCATTCTTTCTTAAGGCTTTCTTAACTGACAGACATTTCCGGGTCCGGGTTAGTAATGAACTCTCCCCGGAATTTGTCCAAGCTGAAGGTGTCCCCCAGGGATGTGTTCTGAGCACAACACTTTTTCTGCTTGCTATAAATAATCTGGCATCTGTTCTCCCATCGAATATTTGGTCATCGCTCTATGTGGATGACTTTGCTATAGCTTGTGCAGGTGCTGACTGTCACCTCATTGCAGTTTCCCTCCAGCATGCCATCAACCGGGTCTCTGATTGGGCCACCACTCACGGGTTTAAATTTTCTAGTGGCAAAACTCATCAAATTACGTTCACTAGACGTTCAGTGGTCTCTGATCATCCATTGTACCTATACGGCTCACGTATCCCAGAACGTGATACAGTCAGGTTTCTCGGCCTCCTGTTTAACCGCAGATTGTCCTGGAAACCTCACATTACCTCTCTGAAGGCGACTTGTCATAGCCGGCTGAACCTCCTTAAAACCCTCGCACATCTTTCATGGGGGGCTGATCGTAGAACTCTCCTTCGCCTACATTCGACCCTAATTCTATCGAAACTCGATTATGGTGACCAGATATATTCGGCAGCCTCTCCTGCCACTCTTTCCAGCCTTAATCCCATCCATCACCAGTGATTACGCTTATGCCTTGGTGCTTTTCGTTCTTCCCCGGTTGAGAGCCTCTATGTAGAAGCGAACATTCCATCCTTGTCCGATCGTCGTGATGCACATTGCATTCGCTATTATGTTCGCTCTCATGACCTCCGCAATCCTTCCATGTATAGGATTGTCACAGATGTTAGTAGACACTCGTTATTTGTTCGTCGCCCCTGTTTACTTCGTCCCTTTTCTCTTCGTCTGCATTCACTCCTGTCTTCCCTTCAGCTTCCGCCTTTATATGTTCATGTGGCTTCACCCTTTCCTCTACCCCCTTGGGAAGTTCCTGCTGTCCGTGTCTGTTCTATTCCTCTACCTTGCGCGAAAGCCCAACTGCCTACGGCGGCTTCTCGCTCTTTCTTTCTAGACCATTTCCGTTCTCATTCCCATGCCATCGCAGTATACACCAATGGTTCAAAGTCATCTGACGGCGTCAGATTCGCAGCAGTGTTTCCGGACAGCGTCGTACGAGGGCATCTATTACCCTCGGCTAGCATATTTACAGCTGAATTGTATGCCATTCTTGTGGCACTTATCCGTATTGCATCTATGCCTGTATCACCATTTGTGGTCGTTTCAGACTCCCTTAGTGCTTTACAGGCTATCCATAAAATTGATACACCTCACCCCCTAGTTCTTCGTATCCACCTTTGGTTACGCCGTATCTTTAGCAAGCATAAAGATATTGTCTTTTGTTGGGTCCCTGGTCATGTTGACGTACAGGGCAATGAACAGGCAGACACTGCTGCGCGGTCAGCAGTACATGACCTTCCATTTTCATATAGAGGTGTTCCTTTCACGGACTATTTTGCGGTCATTGCTACCCACCTTCGCACCGTTGGCAACAACGCTGGTCTGACCTGCTGAATAACAAACTTCATTCTATTAAACCGGTTATAGGTTTCTGGCCTTCTTCTTGTCACCAATGTCGAGGTTGGGAGACTACACTCTCCCGTCTTCGCATTGGCCACACTCGTCTTACTCACGGGTATCTCATGGAGAGGCTCCCTGCCCCTCTCTGTGAGCATTGTCAGGTTCCAGTGTCTGTTCGACATATCCTGTTGGACTGTCCACTCTATCAACGAGCACGCAGAATTTACCTCCAACGACGTCTTCGCTCTGCGGCCCTTTATTTACCTTCCCTTCTTGCAGATGGACCCTCCTTTAATCCTGACTCTCTCATTGACTTTTTGACAGAAACTGACTTACTACACAAACTCTGAAGATTATACCTCTAGCACCTCCCTCAGTCCCTTCTACCTCGATCTCTTGCTACCCTCCACCCCTGCACTATCCACCGTCATCTTGCACTCCATACCCTACTAATCGTCCATCTCCCTCTTACAACCCACTCTCCCTGCATCCTACAATAACCTGCAGCGCTGTATAACCCCTGTGGTTTAGCGCTTCTATTTGATTATAATAATAATAATCTAAGAAAATCACGAAGACAGTAGGCATATTATCAAAGATACGCTATTATGTACCACAATCAGCTCTCCTTGCCCTATATCGTTCACTTATCTACCCGTATCTTACCTATGGAATCTGTGCATGGGGATCAACAACATTAAATCACCTTAGACCACTCATAACACAACAAAAGGCCGCAGTCAGAATGATAACAAATTCCCACTCTAGACAGCATACTCCACCAATATTCAAAAGTCTCAAACTACTCACCGTAAAGAACATTCATACTTACTCTTGTGCCTACTACATATATAAAACTTTACACTCTAATATAAACCCTCCGCTCAAAATTCTCCTCACCAATTTTAATAGGACCCTGTAAAAATTCTATGCACATAAAGGGCCCCAGAATCTGGAATTCACTACCAGTAAATATTAAGATAATCTTGTCTGAAAATCAATTTAAGACTCAACTCAAAAACCACCTACTCACCCAAAACTAAATGATCATACTATAAACTACTCTGAAAAATGCTCATTATTACTTTCCTATACGATAATCTAAATTTTTAATAATATGTTACTATTATGTTACCCCCTACTCAATCAAAACTAAATACTCATATTATAAGTTAATGTCAAAAATGCTCAATGTTATTTTCCTTAAGATAATCTCAATTCCACATTACCATTACTGTAACAATCTAATATCATTATATAATAATTTAAACAGTAAAATTTCATCATATTGTAATTTTGAAAGCAATTTTCAACTAGCATAAACTCAATAAATTTCTCTAATATTAAGTACATAGTCTTTAAGTTTCTAGATTAAGCTGCCCCTAATGCCATGGCATGTCAGTGGCTCTCCTTGCACTCAATTTACATTGTAACTACCAATACCTATGTAATCTGCAATGAAATCAAATTTACTTTACTTTACTAGACGTTCAGTGGTCTCTGATCATCCATTGTACCTATACGGCTCATGTATCCCAGAACGTGATACAGTCAGGTTTCTCGGCCTCCTGTTCGACCGTCGATTGTCCTGGAAATCTCACATTACCTCTCTGAAGGCAACTTGTCACACCAGGCTGAACCTTCTTAAAACCCTCGCACATCTTTCATGGGGGGCTAATCGTAGAACTCTCCTTCGCCTACATTCAGCCCTAATTTTGTCGAAACTCGATTATGGTGACCAGATATATTCGGCGCCCTTTCCATCCTTAACCCCATCCATCACCAGGGATTACGCTTATGCCTTGGTGCATTTCGTTCTTCCCTGGTTGAGAGCCTCTATGTAGAAGCGAACATTCCATCCTTATCAGATCGTCATGATGCACATTGCATTCGCTATTTTGTTCACTCTCATGACCTCCGCAATCCTTCCATGTATAGGATTGTTACAAATGTTAGTAGACTCTCTTTATTTGTTCGTCGCCCCTGCTTACTTCGTCCCTTTACTCTTCGTCTACATTCACTCCTGTCTTCCCTTCAGTTCCCACCTCTATATGTTCATGTGACATCTCCCTTTCCCCTGCCCCCTTGGGAAGTTCCTGCTGTTTGTGTCTGTTCTATTCCTCTACCTTGCACGAAAGCCCAACTACCTACAGCGGCTTCTTGCTCTTTCTTTCTAGACCATTTCCGTTCTCATTCCCATCCCATCACAGTATACACGGATGGTTCAAAGTCATCTGACGGCGTCGGATTCACAGCAGTGTTTTCGGACAGCGTTGTACGAGGGCATCTATTACCCTCGGCTAGCATATTTATGGCTGAATTGTATGCTGTTCTTGTGGCACTTATCCGTATTGCATATATGCCTGTATCACCATTTGTGGTCGTTTCAGACTCCCTTAGTGCTTTACAGGCTATCCGTAAAATTGATACACCTCACCCCCTAGTTCTTCGTATCCACCTTTGGTTACGCCATATCTCTAGCAAGCACAAAGATATTGTTTTTTGTTGGGTCCCTGGTCATGTTGACGTACAGGGCAATGAACAGGCAGACACTGCTGCGCGGTCAGCAGTACATGATCTTCCAGTTTCATATAGAGGTGTTCCTTTTACGGACTATTTTGCGGTCATTGCTACCCACTTTCGCACCTGTTGGCAACAACGCTGGTCTGACCTGCTAAATAACAAACTTCATTCTATTAAACTGAGTATAGGTTTCTGGCCTTCTTGTCACCAATGTCGAGGTTGGGAGACTACACTCTCCCGTCTTCGCATTGGCCACACTCGTCTTACGCACGGGTATCTCATGGAGTGGCTCCCTGCCCCTCTCTGTGAGCATTTTTTTTTTTTACATTTTATTAGGTTTTCAGTACATGTATACAAACACAAAACAATCAAAGGTGTATAAACGCAAAGAACATTAACAGTGAGTTACCTTGCCAACATCAATGGAAATAAATGCTATGTCACAAATAACAGCCCAATACGAACTATGTGCAAGCTGATAAAATTAACATACAACTAAAGGTACACCCAGTGCCGAGACCCAACACCGATATAAATTCCTAGTAAGATTTTTACCAAAAACAGATATGAATCATCCTTACAAAGCATTAAGGACGTGCATCCTTCATATGCCACAAATTCCCAATAAGGGACCTCCCCCCCCCAACCTAACAATTTGCATTAACCTTATAAACTATAAGCTCTATGTGCATGAGGTTACTTTTAACAAAAGTATCCTAATAAATGCACACCTAAGCCCTCAATGTTTTGCTTTCAAAACCACAACAAACCCCTATACACACAATTATGCAAAAATTAAACCAACACAATTAACATCTATTACTTTTAATATTAAAAGTATCATTAATACTAACTACACTTATACATATGTAAATTCATATCCTCCTACATGTGTGGTGCATACCTGATGCCCTACCAGAATACCATCAACATGCCACACAGCATTTCAAAAAATATTACAAATATAAGCTTCTGCCAAAAAAAAAAAATGTGGCCAACATATTATTCCTAAACTGTTAACATTGGAAACCTAACTACAATGGAACAATGGTAAATTTGAATATACATACAACAGACTGTTACCCCCCCTGCCCCATTCATACCTTGTCTCAAACAATATTATATTAACCATCCTTGACTTTATATTAAGGTGCAACATGAGCACGATCATGACCTTCCATTGGCCTATGCACTGAAATCCACGGTAACCACAACATGTTTCAGTTACCTTGACCATCTACTGGTAAATACAAACCAACCCCAACACATTCACACCAGTTACAACCCAAACACACTCCCCCTCCACCCCCTGGCTTCAGAGGACCAGCCAAACCCTTGTACAACCCCTGACCCCCCCTTACCAACATCACCAACATTCGTTCCACCCCTTCGTACAACTCATCCACAACCGGAAAACCCTAACGTCACTTGTCACAGCATAGGATGTCAACCATCACACAAATAAAATAATACCCCTCACCCTCCCTTCCCCCTGTTCTCCAATCACACGTCCCTATAACCTATAAACAAACAACAACCCTATCTCTTAGACCCCAACCCTAAAGGTCAAGCCCACTCAAACCCCTCCAATCCTCTCAATAGCCCCTTGACACTTAATGATCTGTAATCCTCTGAAAATGCAGAACGCCAACCCGTCCCATATAGCAAACAATTCTGACACTTGGTTCGATATATATGAGCCGCCACCGCCTTTATTCTTTCCCGTATGCCTACCTCTCTCAATTTCCATGACACACAAACAAAATCCACCATGCAGTACATTAAACCCTTTTTGCCCCTATGACACACACCCCCAAATCCAAGAAAATTGCCCTTAACAAAGGTACTCCCCCTCCCCCCAATTTCCTCAAAACCCATCCAATCCACCACCTTACCCCTTCCAATGCCTCACAAAAATATATGGCATGCAAGATGGACTCCGGCATGCCACACCTCTCGCAACCCCCATCTTTCACACACCCCATTCGAAATAGAATCTCCCTTGCTGCAACCGCCCCATGTAAAAACCTATACATCAGCTCCCAATCCCTTCCCAATAAACGTAATTCCCGAAACCCCCCAAATTACTTTCCAGTCATAAACTGGATATATAGCCTCCCCCTCCAGCACCCCCACCCCACCTCCTAACCTCATAAGCACAGCTACTTTTAAATTTTTCGGTTCCTTTATGACCATCATATTGCGCAGCCAATCCCTGCACTGTACCAGGTCCCTACCCTCCCACCATTCACCCAACTCTCTCAACACACCCTCCACCCCAGTCTCTCCCCCTCTATCCCCTCCTCATCACACAACGTTTCACATACATGCACATCAACCTCTTCTCCAGCCAAATCAGACCCAACCCCCCAATAATATATCCTTCCTAACTATATCCTTCCGTAGCCAATGCCTACCATTATCCCAGATGAACTTAAATACTTTGCGCTCCAGCCCTTCCACATCCCACCTCAATAAAGGATAAATATTAGCTACAAACCAAATCCGACTATAAATCAGTGAGTTTACTGCAATGACCCTCTGTCTCAACGTGAGCTCACCCGCACGCCAACCATTTATACGCTCCATTGCCCGTTGCACTACATTCCCCGAATTCACCTCTCTCGTCACGTCCCGATTCCCTGTGAACACTATTCCACATATTTTCACTTTGTTCGTTACATTCTAACCATGTCTTCTACCCAACCCCCTTCCCACCCAGTTACCCATCTCCAACAGCAGTGATTTTGCCCCATTCACCATCATTCCCGTTGCCTTACAAAATGTGCCTATACTGTTCCCTACATGCCCCAGCCCCTTCTCCTGCCATACCAGCACCGTAGTGTCGTCAACATACCCCACTATGTTCAAGATCCCCTCCCCCCCCCGTCACCCCACCAATCTGTAAAACGAATACTGAACACATGCGAACAGAATTTGCAACAGAGGACATCCCTACCGCATCCATCTGCACCAGCCCACCCAATCTACAGTTGACTTGTACCCTCACACATGCCCCTTCATATAAAGCTCTGATCCAACTCATCACTTCCACACCGAACCCCTGCCACTCCATGATTTTGAACATGCTCTCACGCTCTACACTATCATACGCCCCCTGCCAAGTACCCCTCCCCCTTCCACACTTTCAATGAAATCCTTAATGTACTCATGATCTGCCACCACTCCCCTACCTGGAATCTTCCCCTGTCCTACCTCAATCACCCTCCCCAACACCCTTTTTAATCTGTTACCTAGAATCTTTGCATATATTTTATAATCAGAATTCATTAGTACTAAAGGTCTGTAATTCCCTAAAGTATCTCCTACCTTTCCCTTCCGTACTAGAACCACCACTCCCAATCCCGTATCCCTACTCATCACCCTGTTCTCTTTCATTCCATTCATCACACCAACCAAACAGTCCCTCATGACGTTCCAATTTTCCTTATAAAACTCGTTCGCTATACCATCTATTCCAGGGGCCTTTCCTCTTCTTAACCCATTTACCGCCTCCCACACCTCCCCTTCACTGATCATCCCCTCCAACTCCTTCTGCTCACTTCATCCCAACCTCTCCACGATTCCCCCTAATATTAAATCCTTGTTCATCACACTCACCCCCTTGTGCAAACCACATAATGCGTTGGGTTCAAACCACTTAAAAAAAAAGTCCACCCGCTACACTTCCATACTTTTCTGGGTACATCCCACCTGTCATCAAATCCTGCTTCATCACTCATCCAAGAACTCCTTCATTCCCGACCACACTTACCTCAATACATATTTCAGTTAGTTTACCTCTACAAACATGTCAATCAAGCCTGTTTTTGCATGCCCTAAAATTCTCTTCTTGCAGCTGATACAACTTTAATGCCGCCTCTTAGCACTCCGACCCTAATAACAGTCCGTCAACCTCCCTCCAAGAGTTTTCACCAATCACACTTTCCACACTCTCTTCACCACTCAAGTGAACTTTAATTCCCAAACCTCTTCCCCCACCTCCACCCACCACCACTCCACCAACACTCCCCATGCAAAACCCCCAAAATCCCACCCCCTTCCCACTCATTTTCATAAATTCTACACCTACCCTTACCATTTCAAAAGTTGCTTTAATCCTCCAATACTCCTTCAACCCCACTAAGTAAGCCTCAGACCTTCCACCCCCACCACCCACTCCCCCTGATGACACTTAAAACCCCACATTACTAAATTCATGCAAATCATCCCCCCCCAAAACCCCCTTTCACCTGTCTAAGACTATCTACCCTAGCATACACCTCCAACAAAAGCATGCCTTCCTCCCCCTTCTCCCCATCACCACCCTTCAACCCACACCCTCCATAGCAAGGTCTTAAAGGAGCTGACAAACACCCCTCATCCCCCTTTGATCTACTTTGCTTTCCCTGATCCAAAATTTAAAATTCTCCAACCCTATGGTTAGCTCTGCAAACCCCACAGATCAACCATACCTCCCTCACACCCAAACCTTCACTGTCTGAAGACTCCCTTTACTTTTACAAACACTCCCAAAAAGCATACCTTCACCTCCCCATTCTCCCTCCACTCTCACCAGTCTTCCCCCCCCCACACTCCTCCCATCGCAAAGGCTTGAATGGGCTTGACACCGCTACCACTACCGTCACCCCACCCTTTAATCTACTTGATGAACTGGCAAATACCCTAAAACCATCCAATACCAAATCTCTACCACACCTATAGTTATGCTCCTGCAAAAACCCCACAGTCACACCATACCGTCTCAACGTACACTCCACCCAAGCTCTTTTAATATCTGATCTCAACCCATTTACATTTAACTTTAAACACTCTCAAAAACAAGTTCCTCCCATTCTCGCCTCATGCAAGTCTTCACCCAGATTCCTCCCATCTGCAATTTGGGCCACCTTCTTCCCACCCTTATTAATTACCTGTTCTTGCACCAATCCCAAGTCCACCCTACAACTCTACCACACCTATAGTTATGCTCCTGCAAAAACCCCACAGTCACACCATACCGTCTCAACGTACACTCCACCCAAGCTCTTTTAATATCTGATCTCAACCCATTTACATTTAACTTTAAACACTTGAAATTAAATACAAAGGTTTGCCTTTCGGCCTCGGTGGAAGTTGCGACCCAGATTTCCCTTTACTCTGCAATTTGCCCACCTTCTTCCCACCCTTATTAATTCCCTGTTCTTGCACCAATCCCAAGTCTTTCTTAGCAATTCCACCAGAGGTTTCTTGCAAATCCTCTGGGCTGTGGTCAACATGTCATCACAATCAGACAGTGTGCCAGACCTCTTGCGGGTCCCCTTCACAACTTCCACACCACTTGCACTATCAATCTGATGTACCTCCGCCTGCACTGTCTCCAACACTAACTTTTGGTCATTGAAACTGGCATTCACTATGCCCTCCACCATATCCATAATATCTTCTATACCCTCAGTGGCTTGGACACTTAATACTGGGAGAGGTTCGTCCAAAATGTCCCATAATAACTGCTCCAAAGCCACTTCCTCCACAGGGCTCTCCTGGTTGCCACCTGCAACCACCGATGGCGCCGTATCTTGTGATATCGTCTGACACACCACCTCTGCACCTTCGACTATCTCGCTCCACAACTTTGGTTGTTTCTCCGACTGTTTCTCTTCCCTTTGCACATTTCTCTGCACTGTCACGTTCGTTCCACGATGTCCCCCATTCATTCTTGGGCCCAACCTCTTCAAGAAGTCGGCCGCTACATGCTCATATGCCCCACACAGACGACATGTCATGCATTGACCCATGTAGGTGACGTATACCTGCATCCTAAAATCTGGCAATATGACGTACAACGGTATGGGATGTCGCAAGGTCATCTTCAAGGCAAAAGACCCCTCAAAGAGCCCCATCAACGGTCCTTCACTCCACTTGCCAGGAGTAGCTGCATGGATGATGCCGTATGCCCCAAAAACTGCACTGATGTCCACAGCATTGGCCTCGAATGGGACATTCCTCAATCGAACCCAAGTGTATGTCCTCGAGACGTCCTTTAAGCGTACCTGGAGTCCTGTGTGCATGGTGTACACACTATCTTGATGCTTATCCACCAGCCGTTCATACACCTCCGCCGTTTGAAGTTTCACAAACACTCTATTCGTCCCGTTCAAGGCCACTCCATACAAAGTCCATAAATATCTCGTAGAATCGTGGGTAATACTGTTCCAGCCGTGGCAGGGTTGATAACTCCTGTAACCAGATCCACACAAACTGTGTTCAACCGTCTCCTCCCAGCTGCCGCCATGTTGGTGAAAACCAAAGTGCTGTCAAGAGCCGCCAGGGGTCAGGCCAGCGCACCGCACACCCTCACACGATCAGAGCTGGGTGGTGAATGTCTCTGTGAGCATTGTCAGGTTCCAGTGTCTGTTCGACATATTCTGTTGGACTGTCCACTTTATCAATGTTATGCCCTGTTATAATTCAATGTCAAAATGAGGTTTTTCTCTTAATATTATATGACTCAATATTAGTTATGTATGTGTTTAGGTAGGAAACTTAGAGGTAAGGGTGAAGTACTTAGCAGCTAGTTTGTCCCCTCCCCTTCTATACCAGTGAGGTCAAACCTAGGCGCTCTACTCAGGTCAGTTCTCTCACCCTGGTATGGTGAGCATTACCTTAATTAATAGCTCTGATACTGAGTTCTCTCTCACCCTGGTACAGTGAGCAACTTTTTTAAATTTAAAAAGGCCCTTTTTCCACGGGCGAAAAACTCAGAACTGCAAAATTTTTTTGAAGAAGTTTTTTTTCCCTCTTTTAAACCCAATTTTAAAAAAATTTTTCCCCTTTTATCCCAAAACTTCTTTAAAAAACCCCTCGCAAGGGTTTTTTAAAATTTAAAACACACCCAAAAGACCCTGGGGAAAAATTTTACAATCCCCCCAAACCCCTTTTTTTTAAAAATTTTCCCTTTTTTAAGCCCTCTTTCCAATACCCCCTTTTCCCCAAAAATCCCCCCCTTTTTTAAAGGAATTACCATAAAGACAAAAAAAATAAGGGGGGTATAAAACCCCCCCTTTTAATTTTTTGGGCCCCCCCCAAAAAAAATTAACGTTGGGGGGAAAAAATCCGGGAGCCCTTTAACAAAAACCTTTCAGAAACCATTAAACAGTTAACGCCCAAAAAAATTTTCCTTTTGTGTTAAGGGGGGGAAAATTTAAAACCCCTTTTCCCCCTTTTCAAAGGGGGGCAAATCATCCCGGGAAAGGGAAAACCCCCGGAAATAAAAAAATTTTTTTTAATTCATTTCATTTTTTTCCCCAAAACCAGCAAAAAAAGGTTTCAAAACTGGCGGAATTTTGCCAAGTTTTCTTAAAACCTTTTCCCAAATTTGGAACTCAAATTTTGGTCATTCAGGTTTTTAAAAATCCAAATTTTTTAATTTTAATTCTTTTTAAAACCAAGTTTTAAATGACCCACATTCTCCATGATGAAAAAATTTTTTATTATGGGGCCATTTTCCTAATTTTTCTTAACCAAAAAAATTTTTTGGGGGGGAGCGTTAAAATTTTAAAGGGGATCCCTTTTTTCTTATTTTTAAAATTTTTTCAATTCTCCAATCCCCCCTTTTTCCCCCTTTTCCCCCAAAGGTTTTAGCCCTGTTTCTTTTTTCCAAAAAAAATTTCTTTAAAGGGGGGTTTTTTTGGAAAAGGAAAAAACCTTCTTTGATAAAAAACCCCTTTTTCCCCCCCTTCCCAAGTTTTTCAAAAACCCCCCTTTTTCCTAGGCCCTTCCTTGGGGGTTTCCCCCCCCAAAAACCCTTCCCCAAGGTTTTTTTTCCTTTTCCCCCCCCTTTTTTAAAATTAAGCCAAAGGGGTTTCCCTTTTTTCCCCAAACCCCCCTTTTTCCCTTTAAGGTTTTCCCAAAAACCTGCCCCTTTGTTTCCAAAACGTTGGAAAAAATTTGGACAAAATTCCAATTAATTTGAGGGAAAAGTCCCCCCCAGTTCCTCCTTTCTCTTTTTTTTAACAATTTTCCCTTTTCAAGGCCCCCTTTTCCTTTTTTGGGGCTTAAAAAATCTTTTCTGCCCCAAAAATTTTTTAACCCAGCCTGATTTTATTTCGATTTTCCCCCTTTTTATAAAAAAAGGCTTTTTTAAAATGGCCCCCCAAACCCCCCGGGAAAAACCCCGGGGGTTTTGGAATTTCCCCGGGTTTGTTTTTCCCAGTTTTTTTTTTTGGGGAAGTCTGTTTCAAAAACAAAGGGCCTAAGAAAAATCTAAAAAGGGGCCCTTTGTTCCCTTTTTAGGCATTTTAAATACCCTTTTTAAAGAATTTTTCCCAACCTTTTCCCCCAATTTTTTTCCCCAAATATTTTTTGAAAATTTTTTTTAAAACTAAGTCTACCCCCATTTAAATTTTTCCAAAACCCCTCCTCCTCTTTTTTAAATCCGGTTTAAATTTAAAACACCCCAATTAGTTTAAAAAAACCCTTTTTAAAAAGGTAAAAATTTTTAAATTCCAAAATTTTTTTCCAAAAATTTCCAAATTTTTTATTTTCCTAACCCTTTTTTAAAAAACCAAAATTTATAATTTGAATCCTTTTTAAAAAGAACATAAAAAAATTTTTAAAAAAGGAGGGCACTGCAGCGGCCCTTTTTGGGGGCCCTATGGAAGGGGTCCTTCACAATCCGTCCCACTAACAGAATTTTTTAAAAACCCAAAAATTTTTCCCTGCTACCCAAAAAAAAACGACAATTCTCCCACTCCCCCCGGGTCCCTCAAACCCCAGCCTCTCACCCCATAATTTTCCCCCAACCAAAATTTTTGAAACTCCCAAAAAGGTCCAAAGTTTTCAATAACCCTACTAGGCAGATTTTTCCCCACTCATAAACCCCCCTTTTCCCCCCAAACCCCAACACCCCCCCCCCCCTTTCCCAACCCCCAAACTTATCTTTGCCCCCATTTTGCGGGTTCTCTCTTGGAAGATATCCTCAAGCCCCTTTTTATACCCCCTTTGTTTCCTTTTTTTCCCCACTTGTATCCTCGTCATGTCTCCCCTCTTTCCCCCCCGTCTTACAAGTGAATGTAATTTTGGGTCTTCAATTTTTTTTCCCCTTAAGGGAAATTTTTTCCCCTAATGCTAGAAATTTTAAAGTCATTCATTTAAATTTTTTTTGGAATTTATTCCATTCTGTAATATGGAGACCAAAACGGGGGGGGGTAATCTGGGGGGAGGCCTTACTAATGATGTATAAAGCTGTAATATAACCTCTGGACTTCTGTTGCTAACACTTCTTGATATAAATCCCAAAAATCCTTTTTTGCCTTATTACGTCGCTTAGGCATTGCTGTCTTGGTTTAAGGTTGCTGCTTACCATCCCCCCAAGCCCTTTTTTAAATCTGTATGGCTAAAGTTCTACGTTATTTAACTTATAAGTGCTTGGTTATGGACACCCCCGAGCTTCAGAACCTTGCTTTTTTCTACATTGAACTGCATCTGCCATTTTTTTGACCAGGAATTGAGTTTGTCTAAATCCTCCTAAAATTCCGTGACACCCGTCTGAATCATTATCCTACCTATCTTTTGTCATCAGCAATTTACTCATATCACTAGAAATTTCCCCCCGTCAAGTCATTTATATATATTATAAAAAACCCGGGCCAAAACCAAAACCCCGTGGAACGCCACTTGTTACAGATCCCCCTAAAAATTTAACCCCATTAATGCACACCCTCTGCTTCCTTTGGTGGCCATGACTCGATCCATGAAAACACTTTTCCCCCAATGCCGTGAGCAGCCACTTTCTTTAACAGTCTCTGATGTGGTACTCTATCAAAAGCCTTACAAAAAAACCAAATAAACAATATCGAATTTTTTACCCCTAACTGCCTAAAAAACCTTACTAAAAAAAAATTAATAAATTAGTTAGGCGGGAAAAGGCCCTGGTGAATCCATGTTGGGGGATCATTAATAAAAATTTTTCCTATCGAGATGGCTTCTTATGTTATCAGCTATAATCGACCCCTAATAATTTGCCTAAAATTTGGGGAAATTAGACTTATTGCGGGTTCTCTTTTGGGGATATCCTCAAGCCCCATTTATACCCCCCCTTTTTAATCCCCCTTTTCCCCTTATATACCTCGATCATGTCTCCCTCATTCTTCGTCTTACAAGTGAATGTAATTTGGGGGGCTTCAATCTTTTTTTCATACGGAAGATTTCTAATGCTATGAATTAACTTTGTCATTCGTCGTGAATGTTTTCTAACGAATTTATATCCATTCTGTAAAATGGAGACCGGGCGACTATAATCTAGGTGAGGCCTTCAATGATGTATAAAGCTGTAATATAACCACTGGACTTTGTTGCTTACACTTCTTGATATAAATCCCAGTAATCTTTTTCTTTATTTCTTATTGGCCCCATTGCTGACTTGGTTTGAGGTTGCTGCTTCCATAACCCCCACCCCCTTTTTTCGCATTCTTTCGGTTTAGAAAAACATTATTAAGCTGGTAGGTGCTAGGGTTATGGTTTTCCCCGAGTTTGGGGGAACTTTGCATTTATCTACATTGAACTGCACCCCCCCCTTTTTCTGACCGGGAATTGAGTTTGTCTAAATCCTCCTGAAGTTCCGTGACATCTGCCCTGAATCGATTATCCTACCTTCTTCGTGTCATCAGCGAATTTGCTCATATCAAAAGTAATTCCCTTCAAGGTCATTTTTATATTTTTATAAACAACGGGGGGCCCCCAAAAACCCCCCCCTGGGGAACGCCACTTAAAAAAATTTTTACTCTTTTTTAAAACCCCATTAATGCCCCCCTTGCTTTTTGGTGAGCCATGACTCGATCCATAAAAAACACTTTTCCCCCAATGCCGGGGCTTGTTTCTTTAACAGTCTCTGATGTGGTACTCAAAAAAAACCCCCCAAACTAAAATCCAAATAAACAATATCAATTTTTTATCATGATTTTTTCAAAAAAAGCCTTATAAAAAAAAGTTAATAAATTAGTTAAAAAAGGGGGCCCCCCTTGTGAATCCATTTTGAGTTTTTTTTAAAATTTAAATTATGCCTATCGAGATGGCTTCTTTGTTATCAGCTATAATAAACTCTAATAATTTGCCTACAAAAAAAGGTTAGACTTTTTGGGGGGTAATTTGATGGAAACGACTTGTCCCCTTTTTAAAAAAAAGGGGGAATTTTAAATTGGGGCCATCTTCCCCGTATCAGACACTACACCTGTTTGAAGAGATGGTTTAAAAAAAATTTTTTAAAAGGGGTTCACAGATTAAATTTTTTTCTTTTTTTAAAAAACCCTTTAAAAAAAAAACCTCATCAGGGCCCCGGCGTTTATTTCTTAAAAAACCGGTCTATCTGTTTGATAACCT
This sequence comes from Cherax destructor, assembly GCA_009830355.1. NCBI lineage: Eukaryota > Metazoa > Arthropoda > Malacostraca > Decapoda > Parastacidae > Cherax > Cherax destructor. The sequence continues at coordinate 45,256 of WNWK01006430.1, forward strand.
TTTCCCTTTTGTGACTGTGATACCACATAATTTATCTTCTTAAAACCCACTAAAATACCTAATTCTTGGGATTTTTAATTTTTTTTCCCGAGTGAAAACCCAGGAAAATAATTATTAAAAATGAGGGACATTTCATTCTCTTTGTCAAATGAGATAATAATTTTTTTTAAGGGGGCCTATCTTATTTTAACTTTTGTTCTATAACCCGGAAAAAAATTTTTTGGGGTTTTTTTTTTTTAACCCCAGCAACTTTAATTTGTAGTCCCGTTTACCCTTTTTTTTCCCTTTTTCGTCCCTCTTAATGTCAATATATGATTCATAAAAAGACCCCCCCCTCTTTTGATACGCCTATAAATTCCCTTCCCTAAAAAATATTTGGGGGCCCCCTTTTTCATCCATTTGGGTCATTTCTATTCGATCTAATTTCTTTATATGGGAATAAATGTTCTTTGGGGCATGTATAGTGTTCAGAAAACTGTCTTTTTTATAGATCTCTTCATTACCCCGTCCACGGGGGATAAAAAATTCTCTAAGTCTATTGTAATCTGCTAGGAAAAACTGGGACCGTTACTGAGTTATTCCTACTATGAAACTTCCCCCCAATGGAAAGGGAATTGATTTTTTGGGGGTTGGGGAGTTCCTCTGTAATTTCAAATTATTAACAAGGGTTTCCTTGTTTGCCAAAAATAAGTCCAAAAAATTATTTCCCCTTGAGGTTTTTTTCACAAACTGCTTCAAAAAACAATCTTGAACTACTTCTAAGAAAACGTTGAAAATTTCCCCCCCAAAAAAATTTCCCCAAAAAAAATTTTACTAAAATTGAAGTCACCCAGAATAACTTCGTTATCGTGCATTTTTGGCCTTAACAATTTCCTCCTGTAGTTCTCCTTGGTCCCCATCTAAGTTTGGGGGGCCCCGGGGGATCACCCCCTAAAATCAATTTTTTATGCCCCCCGAAAAAATTTTTTCCAACAGACTCTTATGTTTATTTTTAGACTTTATACCCATTTTTATACAACAATTTTTTAAAAAAAACACGGACATAAAAATGCCACCCCCCCCCCCCCGATACCCTTTTGTCCGGGGAAAAAATTTAAAAAACCCCCCAAAGTGACATTCGGCAGGCAAGTCCCGATTTTTTTTTTAAAAAACCCCTGTTTCGGGGTTTTTCAAAAACATCCCCAAAAATATCCCGGTAATTAATTTTTTCAGAGGCCCAAGAAGATAAATTATGTAATATCAAGTCACTAGCGAAATGATTATGAAACAGCTGGACCCAAAAAAGGGGAAAAAAAAAAAAACGCCCCGGGGGGTGATGAGCTTTTTCAAGGGGGTTTTTTAAGGGGAAAAAAAAATGGAACTCCCGTAGACCCCAAAATCTAACAAAATTTTTTAAAATTTTTTTCTTCAAACAGGTGAGTGTCTGATATGTGGAAGATGGCTAATGTAATTCCTATTTTTAAACAGGGGGGGAAAGTCACTCCCCCTCAAATTTCCGCAAAAAAAAGGACCCAATTGTAGGCAAATTACTGGGGTCAATTATAGCTGATATTAGAAGCCATCAAAATAACCATAATTTGATTAATGATCCCAGCAGGGGTTCACGGGGGGCCCTTCCTCCCCATCTAATTTTTTCCCCTTTTTCAGAAAATTTTTTAAACGTTACCCAAAAAATTGATTTGTTTATTTAGACTTTAGTAAGGGGGATAAAAACCCCCCAGGGCTGTTAAAAAAATGGCAGCTCAGGGGGTTTGGGGGGAAAAAAAATGCTGTCATGGATCGGGTCCCCTCCCCCCAAAAAAGCGAAATGTCATAAATGGGGTTAAATCCGAAGGGGACTTGTAAAAAAAATTTTCCACGGGGATCAGTCTTAGGCCCATTTTTTTTAAAAATATATCAATGACCTTGAGGGGGGGAATTTTCCGGTATGAAAAAATTTCCCCAAAAAACAGGAGTGGGAGGATTTGATTCAAACAAAAAATGTCGGGGGGTTCGGAAGTTTTAAAAAACCCAAGTGGTCAAAAAATGGCAATGCATTAAATTTGGGGGAAAAAAGAAAAGGTTTTTGAAACTCGGGGTGTAAAACCCCGGGGGCCTTTTAAGTTAAAAAACCCCTAAACGGGGGCCCTGGGGGTTTCGAGAAGGACGGGGGTGAAAATTGGGAAAAACCCTTTAAAACCCCAAAAAGCAATGCCAAAACTCGGGGCAGGAAAAAAATTACGGGTTTATATAAAAAAATTTAGCAACGAAGTCGGGGGGAAAATTAAAACTTTTACATCATTGAAAAAAAGGCCCCCTAGTTTTCGCAGCCCCCGTTCTTTCCATATTACAGTGGAAAAAAATTGTTAAAAAAAACATTAAAGGGAAGATAATGGGGGGTTTTGAAATTTTTTCCAAAAAATTTTAAAACCCTAAAATTACATTATTTTAAAAGAGGGAAAGAGGAACATGATCGAAATATACAAGGGGAAAAAAGGAAAATATTAAAAAGGGGGTAAAAAAAAATTTGGGGGTATCTCTCCAAAAGAACCCGCAATAAGGGGTTCAAGTTAGAAAAAATTTAGATTTAGAAAGGATATAGGAAAGTTTTGGGGTTTTTGGGAAAAAGGGTTTTTATGAGTGGAACAGTCTCCCCGGGGGGGGGTTTTTGAAGCTAGGACCTTGGGTAGTTTCAAATTTAGGTTGGATAAATTCAGGTGAGGGGGGTTTGGGTTTGAGGTGGGACTCGTGAGAGTGGGTAAATTGTAAAAAATTTTTTTCTTGGGTAGCATTAAAAAGGGGGGTTTAGCAAATATTCTTTTAAATTGGGGCGGATTGTGGGGGCCTCCAGCATGGGGGGGCCTGCTGCAGTTTCCCCCCTTTTTTATGTTCTTATGTTCTTTTCCTGTTTTTTTCTCTCAACTCGTCCCTCTTATTCCTGCCTTTTTTATTATTGGTGTAATATACACTTAAAGACCCTCCTTTCTCTTTACCCTTCCCCCCCCCATTTGTTTTCCTTATACCCATTACTGGCCCCCCTTTCCCCCTAGTGCCCTGGCTTTCCCCAATTCCACCTTAAAATTTTTCCTATTACTAGTTCCCCAAATTTATAACATTACCACTGGGGCTTCACTGTTTTTTCCCCCCCCAAACCCCTACCACTCTTTTTCTAGTTTAAAACCCCCCCAACCCCCCCACTGGGTTTTTAATTTAAAACCCCCCCCCAGATAAGTGAACCCCTCCCTGGCATACATTTATTTCTGCCATGAAGGGGGGCCCCCGTTGGCTGAAAAAATTTTTTTTTCCTTAATTTGTCTAACAATTGAACCCTTTGGGCCCCCACAATTTATTTCCCCAAAATTTTATGGCAAAAAAACCCCTTGGGGGGGTTCCCCCTTCTTTCCCAAAATTTTTTCTTTTTTCTGACCTATGGGGGGGTAATCAAGTCCCCCCCCCCTCTGCCAACCGTTTTCCCCAGCACTGAGACAGATATGGATTTCTCCCATTACCTCTCATGATGTGTCCCCCCGGCTAACAATATCCCCTTTTTTTCCCCGCCCCAGGATAACACCCCTCTGCCTCCTATTCCCATCCTTAAGACAAAATTCCCCATCCATAAACTTAATCGACTATCCCCTTAAAAAAGTTCTTACCTCGACTGGCGGTGTGCATGACGTTCTCCCCGGGGGTTTTTGAAATGGGCTTCCTTTTTGGGGGGTTCTTCCCTTTCGTCTGAAAAAAAACATAAGAACATAAGGGGAAAAAAAGAACATAAGAAAGGAACACCCAAAGGGGCCCCCTTTGGGCCCCTACTAGGCAGGTCCTTAAAAAAATCCCCCCAACAAAAATAATTCCCCCAAACCCCCCTTTTCAATTCTCAAGGGGAAAAAAACTTTGAATATTCTATTAACTCAAATGCGAGTCCCCCAAATCCAACCCCCTCTCCTCATGAATTTTCCAACCTAAATTTTTAAACTCCCAAATTTTGCTTTAATGACCCTAAAAAAAATTTTCCCCCTCTCAACTCCCCCTTTTTTCCCAAAACCCAAAATTTTTCCTTTTTTAAATCTAAATTTTCCCCAAATTTTAACCCCCTTATTGCATTTTCTCTTGGAGAAAACCCCCCAAAAACCCTTTTTTTATATCCCCTTTTTAATCCCATTTTCCCCCCTTATACCTCATCATGTCCCCCCCCATTCCGCCCTTTTACAAGTGAATGTAATTTGGGTCTTCAATCTTTCTTCATACGGAAGTTTTTAAAAGCTTTTAAAATTTTAAATTTGTCATTCGTCGCGGGAAAGTTTTTTAACAATTTATATCCATTCTGTAAAAGGGCCCAAAAAACTGAGCATAATCTAGGTGGGGCCCCCTTTCTAATGATTTTTAAACTTAATAAAACCCCTGGACTTCTTTTTACACTTTTTTATATAAATCCCAGTAATCCTTTTTTTTTTTCTTACGCTTAGGCATTGCTGACTTGGTTTGAGGTTGCTGCCCCCCAGACCCTTTTTTGCATTCTTTTGGCTGAGTTCAACATTGGAAAAATAAACACAAAAGCAGTATAATGTGATCCTTTTTTAAAACTTTCCCCCCCCAGTGCATCAAAATCACAGACAGATCTCCCTTTTGGGGGAAAAAAAAGCAACATGGAGATATATAAAAAGGGGACAGTCAGGTGGAGAATGGGGGGCCCGGTGGAGAAACCCAAAAGTGGTCTTAAAATAGTGTGAAAATTTAAAAAATAGTGTGACTTAAAGGACCTGCGGGGGTCCTTCTTGAGTTCTGGGTGGGATAGCGTTAAAGGGTTTTCCCGGGGTGGGTTTCCCCGCTAGGGTTTTCTTAGAAGCCTTGTTCTGGTTGGGTTGTTGGATATCAGAGGGGGTGATTCTAAATTCTTCGGTATTGCTTTTTGTCTTCTTTGGCGAGGGTTTTCGTTTCTGTAGTTGATTAAAGGGTTTTTAAAAATTTTTGGGGTTGAACACAGGCATTTTCTTGATTATCAAATCTGCCTGCGTACTGGTGTTCTGAAATGCGTGTTTGTAGGTCTCGGATTTTTCCCCGCGTGGGGAAAAAATCTTTTAACGATTCGATGGATCGGGGTTTTATTTTTTTCTTAATAATGTACAACGTGCCCGAGTTTTTTTCCCCCGAAAATTTAGGTCAAAAAATTGATCCCAAATGGTTTAAACCCCGGGGGCTAAAACATCGGGGAAAAAAAATTTATGGGGGGCATAAAGGGGGGGAAACCCAATTGATCCCAAAACAGTTGAAAAGAGAAAAAAAAAGGGGTTAAAAAAAGGTAAACGTGACTTGGTTTAAAAAGGGTTTTTTTTAAAAAAACAAAAACTAATAAAGGGGGTTTTTTCAAGTTTTTGGACAAAAGGGGGGGGAAAAAAGGGAGGACCCCCCAAAAATTTGGGGGGAAAGGACAGCTGACGGATAACGAACTGGAAATGTGTTCTCTTTTAATATTTTTTTGTGGGGGCTTTAAAAGGAAGACGTAAATGAAATTAAATTAACAATTATTCAGTTCCTGAAGAATTCAATTAACTAATATTTTTCCCGAGGACATGGTTGTCAAACAGATAGAAAAATAAAAAAATAAGCCCCCGGGGGCCCGCCCGGTTTTTTTTGGGTATTTAAAGGGTCAAGTGGAACTTAGTCAGCCATTAACGAAAGTGTTTAACCTTCCCCCCCAACTGGTATTTCCGAGATGTAAAAATGGTAATGTGGGTTTTCCCCCTTTTAAAACAGGGGGTAAGTCAATTCCATCAAATTACCGTCAATAACCTCCCCCCCATAGTGGCAAAAATTTTTTGAATCAATTATATGATATTATTGAAGTCACCGAAAAACATAATTTGATTAATGAAACTCAGCATGGGTTCCAGAGGGGGGGTTTCCCGCCCCCCAAAAATTTTTTTTACGTTTTCAATAAAACATTTTTCGTAGACAGTGATAAAAAATATGATATAGTTTCGGTTTCAGAAAAGGGCCCCTTTTTTAAGGGACCCCCAAAAAGATTTTAAAAAAGGGGGGCAGCTTGGTATGGGGGGTAAAGTTCTAGCATGGATGAGGCATGGCTTCCCCAAAAAAAGCAGGGGTTTCCCCTTAATGGGGTCAAATCTGAATGGGGATTAGTCCCAGTGGGGCCCCCCAAAAGGGTCAGTTTTTGGCCCCTTGTTGTTCAAAATTTTTAAAAAAAGCCCTTTGAAGGAATTGCAAGTGACATGATAAATTTTGATGATACAAAAAATATGATTCATTCTGAGGAGGATTAAATGAACTCCCGGAGGATTTGGAAAATTTGTTTTGGGGAAAAAGTGGGAGATGAAGTTAATGGGGACAAAAGGTACTAGCCCTTTTGGGAATGAAAATATCCCCCCAATTTATAAACTAGGTGAAGAGGGGCTTGATCCTTTTAAAAATGTGAAAAAACGGGGGTCATTGCAGGGAAATTTTAAAACCAAGGAAAAAGTGCCAAAATGTGCCAAAAAACCCCCAGTTACTGGTTTTTTCAAGAAAAGCAACAGAAGTAAAAAATTTTTTTCAGCTCTATCATCACTATGAGACCTCATTTGGATTATGCAGCTAGTTTTGGTCCCCTTTACCCCGGATGGATATAGATTCTTGGAGAACATACAAAGAAGAATGATAAAATGATTTTCAGTATAAGAAATTTCCCCCCAAAGATTTGAGGGGTTGAATCTCCACTCTCGGGGGAAAACGTAGAATGAGGAGATATCATCGGGGTGTATAAAGTGGATATGGGCATAAACAAAGGAGATAAATAAAATACTGAGGATATAAAACCCAAATAAGAACCAGAAAAAAACGGTTTAAATTGGAAAATTTGATTTAAAAAGGGGAAAAGGCAAAAACTGGTTTTCGAACAGAGTTTGATGCGGGGAAAAATTTTCCCAGTCTGTGATGAGGCTAGGACCTTGGGTGGCTTTAAAAAAAAGATTGGACAAATATAAGGGGGGGGCTGGGTTTGATTTTGGGGGGGAGTCGGGAAAAAATTTTAATTTTTGGTTTTGATATGGACCTGCCTTTTTTGGGGCCCGGGGCCCCGGTTTTCCTCCTTTCATGTTCTTATTATAATTTTGAGCCATTAAAAGGGGGTTGTGTATCCCCCTCCGGGGTTGAAGCTTTTCCTGTCTTTACCGGGAATTCCCCCTTTATGGTGGTGGAGGGGAGGTGGATCCCGGAATGGGGTCTTAAAAAAAAGTTGGGAAAATTGTTTGGAAATGGAGTTGGGGGGAAGGACTATGTATCTCTTCTCAGCAGTGTCTTCTCTGGGTGGTTTTAAAAAGATGTTTAATGCCCGTCTTTGAGCCAATGAAGTGCCCAGAATAGTGTTTTTTTGGAAAAAATTGCAATGGGGGAGCATTCTTCTTCAAGGAACTCCTCCCAGATTCTGACCCCCCGGGGGGGAAAAAAATATAATTACACCACGTTTAATTTTGGTGTTTGGGGAGGTAGAAGTGAAGATCGTGTTGTTTGGGGTTTTTTGATAGATTTTAAAACAAGTTCATGGTAAATTTTGCAAAAAGAAAAAAAAAGGGAAAAAAGGAAATTTGTGACTTCTTCTTCTAGTGTAAACGGGATTGATGGCTCAACCTGGTTGAGTTCGTGGGGAACTTGAACGTTGGGGCCCTGGGGTTATGAGAGAATGTCGTCAACAAACGGCCGGGTAAGGGAAGGGGGAAAATAGTGGAAAATCCCCGGGTTTCCCCAAATTTTCCATAAAAGGTTCGCAAGGACGGACTAAGTGGGACCCCAGGGTACCCAAAAAGTTTTAAAAGGGGTTTTGGGTTTTTCAAAAGAGAAACATGAAACCCCCCCACACAAAATTCAACAAGGTCATAAACCCTTTTTGGGGGAAAAGAGGAAGATAAAACGAGTCGTTTTTTCCCCCGAAAGAGATCGATAGCTTGTGTAGTAGGTTTTTGGTGAATGGGATTTTACATCAAGGCGGGGAGTTTCTTGTTTCTGATGTTGATGTTAAAGGAGAAAGGGGGCACCAGATTATTATTTTTTAAAAAAGAAGGCTAAACCACGGGGGGTTTTCAGGAAGGTCCCAGGGTTTGAGATGTCTGGACATGGTGCCCAAAAGTTTGGAGGTGTTTGGGAAAAATTTCCCGAGATTTGGGGGGGGGCACTCCCCTTTTTCCCCAGGAAAGGGCCCAATGGGATCCCGGTTTGGGGGTTTTGGCAGACCTTTTCCCGGCGGGTCTGGGGTTGCTGGGAATTGTGGAATTTTTTTCCAGTTTGTTTTCCCCCCGAATGCGGCGAGTCTTGGAAGAAATGTTTTGGTGAGGTTGCCCCCTTGTTTTTGTGAGGGTTTGTGGTTTCTGGGTCATTAAGAGATTAAGCATCTGCAGCGGGGCCTTGGGAAAAATGCCCCCTCATTAAAAACAGTAATGGCTGGTGTTTGGGGGGGGAAAGGGGTGGGGGAGTGGGGCCGGCCTTGTTTCCCGGGGCCTTTTTCCTCGACTGAAACCATTGCAACTCATTTTGGGGATCGCAGCTGTTTTTTCTGAAACCTTTTGGAGCTGTGACTAGTATCACCTAGTTAAAAGAAAAGTGTTGGTTTGGGAAATCCCCCAAAAAAAGGCCTATCTACTACCCCCGCCCCTCCCCTTTATTTAGAACTCAGCCATTCCCCTCTATTTCCTATGGTCTAGAGGCGGTTTTTCCCTGCCCAAAACGTGCCGAGTGCCCGTCATCCTGCCCAGCTTTCCACGTTTTCCCCCCCCACCCTTTTTAAAAAATGTGTCCCCTTTTGTGCATACGTCCCCTCAAAAAATTTTCAAGTGGTTGTTGGGTTTAACTGGCACATTCAAGCAGGCTTAAAAACAACAACCCCCGGCAGGACAAACTAAGGACCCAGGAAAAGGGTGCCCCCGATCCCGCACTTCGAAACGTTCTATAGTGTTCCTGCCATATCAGTGTGTTTTTGTGGGAACCCTGGGGAAAAGGGGGTTGATCCAGAGGGGTTTAAAATGAGTAATGAAAGGGGAAAGGGGGGGGCGTCTACCACCATCACCCCCATATCTTTCCCTGCTTGTACTTTTCCCCCCCACCGCTCACAGACCGGGGGAAAAAAAAAGATAGACGGGGGGCCCCCCCCACAAGGGCAGGTTCGTGACCAAAAAGCGATATTCCCCCAAAAAGCCCCCCTTTGTGAAGACGCTGTGTTATGTAGTGGTGCGGGTTCCCCCCACCCCGGGGTTTAAAACCCCAACTTTCCCTCACTACATTATTTCTCACCTTCAGCAACAGTGTTTCGGAGAGACAGTTAACTTTATCTGTAAGCCTGTTTTAAAATTTTTTTAAAAAAAAGGGTCCCGAGTTTATTTCAGTGTATGCCCTTTTTTCATTTATTAACTCAGTGAATTCTCCGCTCATTTCTGAATATCTAATAAATTCAAATTTTTGTTTCCAGTGTGTGTTTCCCCAAAATTTTCCCATTCAGACTAAAACTTGCTTTAAATTCCTAGAATTTTTTCAAATTGCATTTTTTCATCGGTGAGCGTGTAACTTTTGCTATTTTATAACTTTAAGAATTTTTTTGGGTATAAGATTTTCATTTTTCGGGAACAAGCTTCTTTTTGCATATGTTCAGTTTCATGAAAACTTTCTTGAGAAATTGGTTCCCTTTAAACTTGGGGCCCCAAAGTCATTTATTATCTTTTTTCCCTTTTTAATCTTATCTGTGGGCTTGGGATTTAAGATTGAATAGTAAAATTTAATCATTATATCTCACCAAAATTTTTAAATTGGTTTTGATTCGGGTTTTGGGTGGGGTTTGAAGAATTAAATACAGTTTTTTGGAACTCCCCAGGCTGGGCCCGGTGTATGACCGAAAAGCGGCACTGTGCTCATGCCATTGACACTTATCGGTGTTTAGTAAAGGGAATTTTTCCATCAGAACATCAAGCCACCAACCAGCCCAGGTAATCCATGCAGGACTTTTACTTTTATTCCCCCAGGTAATTCATTCCCCGCTCAGTGTTGCTGAACATCAATTATTTGCAATTGGTTGCTTGCCCTGTGTTGTGCTGTTTTTCCCAAAACATTTTTCCATTCAGACTGAAACTTGATTTAAATTCGAACTATTTATATTTCAAATTTATTTCATCTGTCGGAGTGTGAAATTTTATTTTTTATAAATTAAAAAATTTTTGTCAGGTATAAAATTATATTTTTACGGAACAAGTTTATTTTTGCATGATGTTCAGTTTCATAACACTTTCTTGATAATTTCGTTATTTCAACTGTGATGTGCAAGAGTAAAATGTTAACACTATTTTTTTGCCATCTCATCTAGTGGGTTTGGGTGGTTTAGATTTAATAAAAATTTGCAATCATTATATGTCTCCCTATACATTGTGTAAATTGTTCTTGATTATTTGTTAAGTGCGTTTTTTGATAAAAATATTGAGGTTTGGTAACCCCCATAAGATCCCAGTTAATGACCGAAAAGCCCCCGGGGCCACTGAACCCATATTGCCTTTGTTAGAGGGAATGTCCCGACCCCCCATACACCCCCACCCCGTTGAAATCTGTCATTTTAAAAGTTATTCTTGATGAGTAAATGATGGTGAAGGGTTTTGAAAATACCAGAAAACCTTGGAAAAGGAAACAGGTTTCCCAGAGAAAGTTTGCTGCAAGCAATAAGGGCCCCCCCAAAGCTGCAGGTTAGTTTCCCAAACAACACTGATCAAAGAAAAGGGAATTTTTTAAAGCTATTTAGAAAACAAGAAAACTATCAAGTTTCCCATGATGAGGATAATACGTTTTTGGTTAATGATTCAACATTTATAGAAAAACCTTTTCCAAAGAATATACCAACATAAAATGGTCCCCCCTAGGGAAAAGGGCTCATTTCAATACAACGTCAAAAGCCGAATCCAAATTTTCGGGTCAAGAAGTTGCGCCCTCGTCGATTTCCCCAACGATCTGATTTAGCTGATGGATCAGGATTTTCCCACCATATTCACTCCCTGCGCCCCAACAGGCGCCATAACATTGCATTGTACAGACCTCCCAACTCGATGTTATAAGTGTCAACGTTGGGGCCCATTAGGAAATGCCCATAAGTCATTGGGGTGCCAATGTCATTCTTTTTTGAACGGTGTTTGGGTTTTATCAACAGCAACAGACTGTTGCTAACGATGTATCAATTGTAAGTTCAGGAGTCCGCGCCAGCTGAGGTGAGGGGTGCCCCCATCGAAAACCCACCTCACCCTGCACCCCCCATTAACCCCCAGGCCCCAGATACCTGGGTCTGAATACTGGCCATGCCCGCCCCCCAGACAATGGGGTTGAGCACTTCACCTGGGAAGCCCCTCAAAGAGCTCCACGTCTGCGTCAATGCCAGTCTACGGTCAGCTGACAGTCAGCCACCGAGCTCAGCTGACGGGCTTCACGCTCCAGATGTTCTAGTCTTTCCTTTGGGATACAACCTGAAATCCCATGGACTACTGGAGAACACTTTTTCCTGAACAACAACGGAGCACAAGAAAAATTTTAGAGCTACCAATGCAAGATTTCCCAAAATTTTGGGGATTGGCTGATGAACAAGGTGATGGTGGTGTCCTTTTCTTCGGTAATGACGAACCCCCAAAAGCTGTGTTGTCATAGTGAGCAGGGGTGAGGGGAGTGTTGTCTATGATGTTAGTAATAGTTATGATGTTATAATGGTGATGGGGGGTGAGGGATGGTTCCATAATGTTAGTAATAGTGATGTTGCCAAAAAGCGGGGGTCCAAGTGTGATGAGGGGGTTTCCCTAAGTTAGTAATAGTGAAAATCATAAATGGTATGCCAAGGTGATAAGGTTCCACATTGAAATTTAATTTAATATAGATTGATAAATGAAAGAACAAATGTTGATAGTGGGTTGGTGATGCAGTTATAGTGATGCGTGTAATGTAGTGGAGGAGGGGAAGAGTGGGATCCCCCATCAACATTCCCCTAACACGCGGGTCTGTAAACAAAGATGCCACGAGGCCTCACAACTGGAGTGCACTAAAAAACCCTGGACCCGGTAACACTGCTGACATTGATGAGGTCTGCTCTTTATATGAACAATTTTTTTTATTGTGCTGAGAAATACAGATTCCGGACTTCTTTAAAGGATCAGTCCTCGCATAAACTTAATATTTTTAGCTGAATATTGATCACTTGAAAAGACTTCCTGACCTTCATCATAAAAAAACCCCCGCCCCTTTTTATTGTGTGTCACAAGGGCAGAGTCCTGAAAATCCCCCGCCCCTAAATTGCCATCATTTGTTGCATTAAACTAAACTATAACTCTTGTGTTTTATATTTAAAAAAAACACTTATCAACTTTCACACAAAAAAAAAGGGGGACTGCAAACCTTTGGGGTTAGGGTTTATATTGGGAACTCTGCCCCAACATATTTAATTTGTCTCCTGCTGTAAATTCTTCTTGAGCTCCCGGCCAGTCTGGTACTTATAATTGAAATAAAGCAAAAACAAAAACATTAAGCTCACAGTTTGGAATTAATTTGGGAACCCAAATGTTGTCACTGTTAAATAGTCTGATAATGTGCAAATTGTAGGTGACCTTTAACCCACACATATCATGGGGCATCCTTGATCTGGTCTTGGCTTCAACATTACTTCTGACTGTGAGTCTAATTTTTCAGATATATCATCAGACCATTTCCCAAGGCTAACCCCACTAGATATAGGGAAAACTATCCTTCCTGGTGGAATATTGGAAAAGTTTTAATGTTCCCCCCATCCAAATGAGGACTTTTTGCACATTTACTGACTGGGATAATTTTATGTGTGTTCCTCTTGAGACCTTTTAAAAATGACCTTGTGAGCAGTATCAAACACTTAGAGGCCCAAAAAACCCCCTGGAACTCTTAACCCCAAACCCAAATTCCCTAACAATCCTCCTTTTAATAACCATACTTATTACAATGATCAAACCGAAAACGAAACACTGCTCCCGGGCCCAGCCTATAGAAACATCTCCCCCGGGAAAGCTGGGCTCTTTTAACTGCCCTTGCTGCGGGAAAAAGGGGTATGACGGCTGGGAAACGACTGGGAAAAAGGGTAACAGAACCGGTCAGATTGCACACCCTCATCCCTTACATAGGGCGGAATGAGCTAGTCAGTGCTTGGGCTGTTACATCAAGCTATGAAAATCTTCCCAGTACCACACAGGCGAAATTAAATGACAAATATGATGCTAGGGAGAGACTTGTTTGTTTTATGCTCAGCAAGGAAGATGACTGTAACATTCCTTTTCACTGACTTTGAACTTGATCAGCACTAACTAAAGGCAACTCCACGTCACCTGGTGGGATGTATTACCTACAATATACTAAGATTGCTGTGTCAGTACCAGGCAATCCTTTATCAATTAACATAGGCTATGTAACTGGGGGCTCCTAAATCTTGGACCAACAGCCTCATCATTCCCATTCCTAAGCCCAATCAACAAAATTCATTTCGCCCAATATCTCTTACTAGCTGCTTATGTAAAACATTTGAGAGGATGATTCTTAATCGTCTCATGTACAGAATCAAAAATTTTTGTCCCCCGGTTGCATGGTTTCATGCATGGAAGGAGTGTGCACCAATGCATAGCCACCTTTCTCACTCTGCACACTGACAGCTCATACACTACCTTCCTTGACCTTAAATCTGCTTTTGATGTTGCCAACAGACATGTAATCATTAGTGAACTTGCCAGAATGGATGTTGGAGGATGGCTTCTCCGCTGGATTAAAGGCTACCTGTCCAACAGAAAGTCTTCTGTGTTGTTCAGGGGCATAGAAGTATAACTAAAGACTTTGAATTAGGAACCCCACAGGGAGGTGTGCTCAGTCCCACTCTATTCAATATTCTAATTAATGCCTTACTTAATGCTATGCCTAGCCAGCCCCATCATTATATGATCAGTTTTGCTGATGATATAATGATTCACACCACCGGATTCTCCAACACCCAAAACATCCTTAACCATGTACTAGCCTCGTGTCAAGACCTGGGGTTGATAATCTCTACTGATAAAACAAAGATACTCAATAGGCGTCCTCCTCGACAGAGAGGCACAGTTCGCCAGATCCAGTTGCATGATGGGTCTCTTTTAGAATATGTAAACAGATACAGGTATCTAGGCTTTGAGGTCCCACTACTTGGACCTGTTGTAACGAGACTTTGTCGTCAATACAAAGAAAGGCTGAGAGCACTTAGAGTTGTGGCAGGGTTTCACCCCAGGTATGGTGCTAATGTTAAAATTGTGAAAATGATGTATCTTGCTTATATTAGATCATTAGTTGATTATGCTGCCCCACTACTTGCTCTTGTGTCTGACTGGAAGCTTGGAGGGTTGGAAAAACTGCAGAACGAAGCAATGAGGATCATTTTAGGATGCCCTCGTACTGCCAAAATTTTAAATATGCAGAAAGAACTTGATATTCTAAGCATCAGAGATCGTGTTACTGAAAGAAATATCCTAATTGGGGTTAATATGCTCAGGCAAGCCCATTCAAACCCATGCACAGAAGCCCTCCAAACTTTCCTCAGCACTGGTGAACATCCCTCCAGATGGATCGAAAAAACTGGAACCGACCTCCGCATGAATCAGATACATGATCTGTGGCAAGTAAGGCAACAGCGGCACTTCTCCGCTCCATGGAATATTACCCCATTCCAAACTACCATCCCTCCATTTCCCCCCAAACTACTTCTTAAATCACAACCAAAGCTTCGCCTTGAAGCCAAACATGATGCCTTAAACTGTATTGATAATTTAGCCAAACAGCACACTCTCTCACAAATTATTTACGTTGATGGTTCTGTTCACCAATCCACTGGTGCAGCTGGTAGTGCTGCTGTTGTCATACAGAGTGATGGCTCTCTTAAAGAAATTGGAGCACGCATCAATAACTGGGCCTCTACCCTTCAGACAGAACTGTTTGCCATACTCCTTGCACTCAAATGCGTCCATGTATCTAAGGTTAACTCTCTAATTGTAACTGATTCTCTGTCATCCATAAATGCTCTCAACTCATCAAGTATAACTTGTAGCATGCTCGTGTCAGAAGCCAGGCACAGGTATGGTAGGATTCTGGATAGTAGAGTCAGAGTGCACATGCTGTGGATTCCATCTCACATTGGTCTTCAGATGCATGATAGAACTGATAAATTGGCTAAGTTTTATGCTTTCAAAGAGGGGATAGATTACAATCTTGGCTTGTCAGTTAGCAGTTTGAGAACAATAATACTAAAAGAACTTCAACTGAATTTTATTGACTTAAGACTCAGGGAGTTTGACACCAGTCAGTCCATCTATCATCATTCTATCATGCAGGAGGAGCCACATGTCTATGGTGCATCCAACAAAATAAGCAGACTCTTGGATGTCACTACCGCCCGCCTCCGGCTGGGTTACAAGTATCTTTGGCAGGTTAAATCACCACCACCAGATGTAGACCAAACAAGATGTAAACTTTGCCAGTTGGATTATTGTCACACCCTGCGTCATTATGTACTGGAGTGCGATAAAATTAATGAATTCAGAGACTACTCATTCAGAAATGTTCAAGATATGTCAAAGTATTTTATCCACAGTGGTATATTACAGACCATTCTGGAAAAATACCCTGACTTTGCTCCCTGTAAATAAAGCATTGACACGTGTGTGTGTGTGTGTGTGTGTGTGTGTTGTACATGTGTGTATGTGTATGTGTGTATGTATATACATGTATGCGTGTGTATGTGTATATGTATATGTGTGTGTGTGACCCAACAATTAAAATTTGCACCAATAACTCATTACAGTTGTGGCTGGGTGTAGACTAATAGATTGCTCATTGCTTTATAATTCGTTCATGAGTGCAACCATGTACAGACGTAAGTAAATTTACTTACATGATTCATTACCTTGTAACTAGTGAATTAATTACCATTGTACCTTGTTCAGCTATCAAAACTTTGGGGCCCAGTCTCTGGACCCTATATATACCTCTGTAATCTGCAAATACCTTTGTAACTTGTCATGATTGTGACCATCTGAGTTCATTACCTTTGTAACTTGCTCAGCTATCAAACTTTGAGGTCCAGTCCCTGGACCCATTATGTACCTCTGTAATCTTTTGACTACCGCCCACAGGATGGGTATGGGGTGCATAATAAAGATATCAAACTAACTTAGGAAAACAGGACTTCACTTTATTCATGTCAACGCAAGATCACTTCTTCCAAAATTGGCAGAGATTAGGATTCTAGCTAACAGAACTAGAGCGGCAGTTATATCCATCTCGGAATCCTGGTTGGATGATACGGTGACTGACGACGAGGTCAAAATAGAAGGTTACAATATAAAACGCTTAGATAGGAATAGAAAAGGTGGTGGTGTATGTGCCTACATAAAGAACGACTTAGCCTATAATCCAAGATCTGATTTAAATGACAATAAACTGGAGATTCTATGGTTTGAAGTGTTGCTACCCAAGACCAAACCCATCTTAGTAGGAACTAGTTACCGCCCTCCCACCCATGACCAGTTCTTAAAGGACTTTTCGAGAGTCTTGTCCGGTCTTGATAACAATGTGGAGACAGTAATACTAGGAGACTTCAACATCTGTTTTCAATAGCAAAATAACGGGCTATGTAAAAGGTATAAGCAAATTCTGGATTTAAATAGTTACACTCAACTAATTAATACACCAACCCGGATCACACAGTTCTCAGCCACCCTAATTGACCACATACTTTGTAACCGCCCTGAGAACATTAGTCAGTCAGGGGTCATTACCACAGGTCTTAGTGATCATTTCATCATTTACTGTACCAGGAAAATCACTAGGGAGCGGATAGGCCTATACAGGACAATAAAAATTAGGTCAACTAGAAACTACAATAAAGAAACACTGGTAAATATGCTACACAATTGTGACTGGACAGTGATAACAAGTTGCACGGACGTAAATGATGCCTGGGAAAAATTCAGAACAAAGTTCACTGCCATCCTTGATAATATTGCACCAGTTAAAGAGGTTAGGATTAAACGAAGAACTGAACCCTGGATGACTACTGAGATATTAGATAATATGAAATTCAGAGACCAGTTGATAAAAAGATTTAAGGCAAATAGACAGGATATTGCAGCGCTAAATTAATTCCAAAGGGTGAGGAACAGAGTGCAGAGGCTTATAAAAGGCGCAAAGGCTAGGCACTATTGCTCAAAAATCGAAGAGTACAAGAATAACCCTAGAAAGCTCTGGCAACAACTAAAACAGTTGGGGTATATCCATAAACCCGAAGATAGATCTAACATAGTACTAAATGTTGATAACGAGGTATGCCACGAAACAACTAAAGTGGGAAATTGTTTTAATTCATACTACACAACTGTCGCATCAACACTAGTAAGTATGCTACCAGCTGCATCAAATACCTTTAAAACATACTATATCAATAAAGGGTAACTCAAAACAATTGTCAACTAGTAAGTGTATCTCATGACTTCGTGCAAAAGAACTAAGCAGGTTAAACCCAACTAAGAGCACCAGACCTGATAACATCCCGTCTAAGTTCCTAAAATATGGTGCCTCTGAACTGGCAATTCCCATTGCTCACATAATAAATCTGTCCATCACCACTAATACAGTACCAGAGGGGTTCAAAGAGGCCAGAGTTACTCTTATCTTCAAGAAAAATAGTAGGTCCGATGTCAGCAACTATAGGCCTGTTAGTATACTCAATGTAATATCCAGTAATAGGGCAGAAGAAAGGAATTTATAGGCCCATAAAAAGAGGTGAGGGTCATCTTATAAATCAGTATACTGACATTAAGAGGGACGTTAAAAAGGGGATAAGAAAAGCTAAACGGGACTATGAAATTAAAGTTGCTAGGGATTCAAAAACTAAACCAAAAAGTTTTTTCCAGGTTTATAGAACAAAAGTTAGGGATAAGATAGGTCCCCTTAAAATAACTCTGGGCATCTTACTGACAACGAGAATGATATGTGCTCTATTTTTAATAATTATTTTCTCTCGGTTTTCACACAGGAAGACACTAATAATATCCCAGTAATTAATTTTTACAGAGGCACAGAAGAAGATAAATTATGTAATATCACAGTCACTAGCGAAATGGTTATGAACAAACAAACAAACAAACAAATTTTATTTCATTGGTCTGGTAGCTAAAGCTCTCGCTTCACACGGCGAGGGCCTGGGTTCGATTCCCAGCCAGGGCAGAAACATTGGGCGTGTTTCTTTACACCTGTTGTCTATGTTCCCCATCAGTAAAATGGGTACCTGGGTGTTGGTCGACTGGTGTGAGTCGCATCCTGGGACACTGACCTAATCTGCCCGAAATGCTCAGCATAACAAGGGACTTTCTATATAGTAATATGTCACTGATGTCAGCTAGGCCTGTATACCATGTACATGTACTTGTAGTAAATAAAGATATTATTATTATTATTATTATTATTATTATTATTATTATTATTATTATTATTATTATTGGTAGTTACAATGTAAATTGAGTGCAAGGAGAGCCATTGACATGCCATGGCATTAGGGGCAGCTTATTCTAGTCCTTAAAAACTATGTACTTAATATTAGAGAAATTTATTGAGTTTATTCTAGTTAAAAATTATTTTCAAAATTACAATATGATGAAATTTTACTGTTTAAATTATTATATAATGATATTAGATTGTTACAGGTGTTAAGATTCTTGAATGATAATATGGAATTGAGATTATCTTAAGGAAAATAACATTGAGCATTTTTGACATTAACTTATAATATGAGTAGGGGGTAACATAATAGTAACATATTATTAAAAATTGAGATTATCGTATAGGAAAGTAATAATGAGCATTTTTCAAAGTAGTTTATAGTATGATCATTTAGTTTTGGGTGAGTAGGTGGTTTTTGAGTTGAGTCTTAAATTGATTTTCAGACAAGATTATCTTAATATTTACTGGTAATGAATTCCAGATTCTAGGGCCCTTTATGTGCATAGAATTTTTACATAGGTTGATATGAACACGGGGTATATCAAAAAGTGATCTGTGTCTTGTGTTGTGGTCATGGGTCCTATTAAAGTTGGTGAGGAGAATTTTGAGCAGAGGGTTTATATTAGAGTGTAAAGTTTTATATATGTAGTAGGCACAAGAGTAAGTATGAATGTTCTTTACGGTGAGTAGTTTGAGACTTTTGAATATTGGTGGAGTATGCTGTCTAGAGTGGGAATTTGTTATCATTCTGACTGCGGCCTTTTGTTGTGTTATGAGTGGTCTAAGGTGATTTAACGTTGTTGATCCCCATGCACAGATTCCATAGGTGAGATACGGGTAGATAAGTGAATGATATAGTGCAAGGAGAGCTGATTGAGGTACATAATAGCGTATCTTTGATAATATGCCTACTGTCTTCGAGATTTTCTTGGAAATTTGTTGTATATGTGTTTGGAATTTAAGGCTACTGTCAAGGTGGATTCCTAGGAATTTTCCCTCTGTGAGTCTTGTGATGGGTGTACCATTGAGTGTTATGTTAAGTGGAACATTTGTGACTTTGCTTCCAAACTGTATGAAGTAGGTCTTGTCAGTATTGAGAGTAAGCTTGTTAGTCGTCATCCATGTTGATATTTTCTGTAATTCGGCATTAACAGTGTTGGCCAGTATAACTGGATTTGGGTGAGAGAAGACATATGTTGTGTCATCTGCAAATAAAATGGGTTTGAGTAGTTGTGATGCATTCGGTAGGTCATTTATGTAAATGAGGAATAGGAGTGGCCCCAGGAAACTTTTTTGAAGGACTCCGACTGTAATTTGTTGTGTGGAAGAGTTCGCTCCATTTGTGTACACGTATTGGCTTCTGTTGGTGAGGTATGACTTTAGGTAGTTGAGTGGGTGCCCCCTTATACCATAGTGTGCTAATTTTGTGAGCAGTAAATCATGGTCGACTGTATCAAAAGCTTTGCGTAGATCAATGAAGATTCCCAGTGGGACTTCTTTTTTCTCAAGTGCTGTATATATTAACTAGACCGACTGAAACAAAATAAATCGCCGGGTCCTGATGAGCTTTTTGCAAGGGTTCTTAAGGAATGCAAAATGGAACTCTGTGAACCATTATCTAACATTTTTAATTTATCTCTTCAAACAGGTGTAGTGTCTGATATGTGGAAGATGGCTAATGTAATTCCTATTTTTAAAGCGGGGGACAAGTCACTACCGTCAAATTACTGCCCAATAAGCCTGACCTCAATTGTAGGCAAATTACTAGAGTCAATTATAGCTGATATTATTAGAAACCATCTAGATAACCATAATTTGATTAATGATACTCAGCATGGATTCACGAGGGGCCGTTCCTGCCTATCTAATTTATTAACCTTCTTCAGTAAAGCTTTTGAGGCTGTTGATCACGATAAAGAATTCGATATTGTTTATTTAGACTTTAGTAAGGCTTTTGATAGAGTACCACACCAGAGACTGTTAAAGAAAGTGACATCTCATGGCATTGGGGAAAAAATGCTGTCATGGATCGAGTCATGGCTCACCAATAGGATCTAGAGAGTGTGCATAAATGGGGTTAAATCCGAATGGGGACTTGTAACAAGTGGTGTTCCACAGGGATCAGTCTTAGGCCTGTTGTTATTTATAATATATATAAATGACCTTGACGAGGGAATTACTAGCGATATGAGCAAATTGCCGGCGACACGAAGATAGGTAGGATAATTGATTCAAACATAGATGTCATAGAACTTCAGGAAGATTTAGACAAACTTAATTCGTGGTCAGAAAAGTGGCAGATGCAGTTCAATGTAGATAAATGCAAGGTTCTGAAGCTCGGGAGTGTCCATAACCCAAGCACTTATAAGTTAAATAACGTAGAACTTAGCCATACAGATTGCGAGAAGGACTTGGGAGTGATGGTAAGCAGCAACCTTAAACCAAGACAGCAATGTCTAAGCGTACGTAACAAGGCAAATAGATTACTGGGATTTATATCAAGAAGTGTTGGCAACAGAAGTCCAGAGGTTATATTACAGCTTTATACATCATTAGTAAGGCCTCACCTTGATTACGCAGCTCAGTTCTGGTCTCCATATTACAGAATGGACATAAATTCGTTAGAAAACATTCAGCATAGAATGACTAAATTAATACATAGCATTATAAATCTTCCTTACGAAGAAAGATTGAAAACCCTTAAATTACATTCACTTGTAAGAAGTAGAATGAGGGGAGACATGATCGAGGTATACAAGTGGAAAATGGGTATTAACAAAGGGGATATAAATAAGCTCTGTCTTCAAGCAGGCACTGGACAGGCAACTCAAGTCGGTACCTGATCAGCCTGGCTGTGGTTCGTACGTTGGACTGCGTGCGGCCAGCAGTAACAGCCTGGTTGATCAGGCTCTGGTGATCTGTTCTTAGCTCAGAGAGGACGTGTCTAGGGTTCTCTGTGGACTGAACCACTTTTGCTCTGTGAAGTGAACCAAGATGCCGTCCATTGAGCAACTTTACCAGCAGCTTAAGGAGGAATTGAGGGTAGCGAAGCTTGAGATTCGGCGATTGACGGAGGAAAACAAGAGGATTCGTAGTAGTCCTCCTGTTGTGAGTCCTCAGGTCAAGAAGGGAACCTGGGCAGTAGCCGGACTTCAAGGAACGAAGTTGAAGATCAAGAAAACGAATGGAGAGTTAGAAACGATGAAGAAGAAAGAGACTGCTGTGGAAACATCGAATGCCTTCTCCGTGCTACCCGATGAATGTGAGTCGACTACTGGGAACGTCACGACGAACGACACAAAGGAAGGTAAAAACATTGTTGTTGTTGGGGATAGCCAGGTTAGGTATATGGATAGGGCTTTCTGCTTGAAGGATAAGAGTAGGAGACAGAGGGTTTGCTTTCCTGGGGCTGGGATGGAGGATATTGTTAGCCGGCTTGACAACATCATGAACGGTAATGGGATCAATCCTATTATCTGCCTCAGTGCTGGAGGCAATGATGTAGGCAAGCGTAGAAGTGAGGATTTAGTTAGAAGGTACAGGACAGCAATAGACATAATTAGGAAGAAGGGGGGGCGCCCTGTTATATGTGGCATTTTGCCAAGAAGGAGTGTTGAAATGAATGGCTGTCCAGAGCGATTGGTATAAATTGCTGGCTGGACAAACACTGTAAGGATAATGCAGTCCCATTCATTGACAACTGGGACCACTTCTATGGCCGAAATGACATGTATGCCAGGGATGGGGTTCACTTATCCAGGGCAGGTGTAGAATTTCTCTCTAGCTCAGTTGAGGATGTTGTTAGGATTTTAAACTAGGATTAGTTAGAGGTATGGGTTTAGGAATGGTGAATAATGAGGGTCAAAATATTGATTCAGGCTTTGACATCATAAATCTTAACAATAACAGTAATCGAGTAACACAGGGTAATAATAGTAACAGAAATTGTGTAAAACAAAAGCTGAATATGAAAAAGGTTCACAAGAAGATACATCTCAATGTATTTTACACTAACTGTCGAAGCGCCAGAAATAAAATTAACGAATTACGTTTGGTAGCATGTGCTGGGAACTTTGATGTCATTGCAATAACTGAAACATGGTATAATATAAAGAGTCGGGATATGATTGCTGAGTGTCATATTCAGGGGTTTAAGTTGTTCCATGTAGATAGATATAATGGGAAAGGGGTGGAGTTGCATTATATGTACGAGAAAATATAAATTGCTGCATAAAAACAGGCATAAAAATAGATGGATCATTAACAGAATCTGTTTGGGTAGAGTTTCTAGAAGGTCAAGAAAAACTGATTGTAGGTGTAATATACCGACCTCCAGGCTTGGATCACGATAGAGGGAGACTTCTTTGGGACGAAATTGTTAGGGCTTCTAGACACAATAACGTAGTGATAGTAGGGGATTTTAACTTTAGTCAAATTGACTGGACTTCTTTGACCGGTAATCTGGAGTCCAGTGACTTTATGGAAGTAGTTCAGGACTGTTTTCTGAAGCAGTGTGTGACGGAGCCTACCAGAGGTAATAATTTGCTCGACCTAGTCTTGTCAAATAAAGAAACCCTTGTAAATAATCTGGAGATCACTGAAGAGCTTGGCGCAAGTGATCACAAATCCATTACTTTTAATATTACCTGGGAGTACGAGAATAGGGATAATACGGTAAAAGTTCCTGATTTTCGCTCTGCCGACTATACTGGACTTAGAGAACACCTGTCTAATCTCGACTGGGGTAATCTAGCTAACGATTACGATGGGATCTGCGTTTATGATTTTTCTTAATAATGTACAACGTGCACAGAGTATATTTATTCCCCAGAGAGAATTTAGGTCAAATAATAACGATCCCAAATGGATTAACAGGAGGCTAAAACATCTATTAGGGGAGAAAAGAGGAATTTATAGGCGCATCAAAAGAGATGTTAACCTTATTGACCAATATGTTCAGTTGAAAAGAGAAGTAAAAAAGGGATTAGAAAGGCTAAACGTGACTATGAGATTAAGGTTGCTAATGAATCAAAGACTAATCCAAAAGGGTTCTTTCAAGTGTATAGGACGAAGGTGAGGGAAAAGGTAGGACCTCTGAAAATTGGGAATGGACAGCTGACGGATAACGAACTGGAAATGTGTTCTCTATTTAATGACTATTTTTGTCAGTCTTTACACAAGAAGACGTAAATGAGATTCCAGAAATTAACAATTATTCAGTTCCTGAAGAATTCAAGTTAACTAATATTACTGTCACGAGGGACATGGTTATCAAACAGATAGATAAACTGAAGCAAAATAAGTCCCCGGGACCCGACGAGTTGTTTTCCAGGGTACTTAAAGAATGCAAGATGGAACTTAGTCAGCCATTAACAAATGTGTTTAATACGTCTATCCTAACTGGTATTGTGCCAGAGATGTGGAAGATAGCTAATGTAGTTCCTATATTCAAATCAGGGGATAAGTCAATTCCATCAAATTACCGTCCAATAAGCCTCACATCTATAGTAGGCAAATTATTAGAGTCAATTATAGCTGATATTATTAGAAGTCACCTTGAAGAACATAATTTGATTAATGAATCTCAGCATGGGTTCACGAGAGGTCGTTCCTGCCTAACAAATTTACTGACGTTTTCAATAAAACATTTGAGGCAGTAGACAGTGATAAAGAATATGATATAGTTTACTTGGATTTCAGTAAGGCCTTCGATAGAGTACCTCACAAGAGACTCTTAAGAAAGGTGGCAGCTCATGGTATAGGAGGTAAAGTTCTAGCATGGATAGAGGCATGGCTTACCAATAGAAAGTAGAGAGTTTCCATTAATGGGGTCAAATCTGAATGGGGATTAGTCACTAGTGGCGTTCCACAAGGATCAGTTTTAGGCCCATTGTTGTTCATAATTTACATAAATGACCTTGATGAAGGAATTGCAAGTGACATGAGTAAATTTGCTGATGATACAAAAATAGGCCGTATGATTCATTCTGAGGAGGATACCAGTGAACTCCAGGAGGATTTGGACAAATTAATGTCTTGGTCTCAAAAGTGGCAGATGAAGCTCAATGTGGACAAGTGTAAGGTACTAGTCCTTGGTAATGAAAATATCCCTCGAATTTATAAACTAGGTGAAGTAGAGCTTGATCATACAGAATGTGAAAAGACTTGGGAGTCATGGTAAGCAGGAATCTAAAGCCAAGACAACAGTGCCTAAGTGTGCGCAATAAGGCTAACAGATTACTAGGATTTATTTCAAGAAGTATAAGCAACAGAAGTCCAAAAGTTATTTTACAGCTCTATACATCACTAGTGAGACCTCATTTGGATTATGCAGCTCAGTTTTGGTCCCTTACTACAGGATGGATATAGATTCATTGGAGAACATACAAAGAAGAATGACTAAAATGATTTACAGTATAAGAAATCTCCCGTATGAAGATAGACTTAGAGCGTTGAATCTCCACTCTCTGGAGAGACGTAGAATGAGGGGAGATATCATCGAGGTGTACAAGTGGATGATGGGCATAAACAAAGGAGATATTATTAAAATACTGAGGATATCGAACCAAGTAAGAACCAGAAATAACGGATTTAAATTGGATAAATTTAGATTTAGAAAGGACATAGGCAAGTACTAGTTTTCGAACAGAGTTGTAGATGCGTGGAACAATCTTCCGAGTACTGTGATAGAGGCTAGGACCTTGGGTGGCTTTAAAAGAGATTGGACAAATATATGAGTGGGAGGGGCTGGGTTTGATTTGTGTTGTGAGTACGGGAATAAATTCTTAGGTAGTGGTGGTTTTGATAAGGACCTGCCTTGTATGGGCCAGTAGGCCTTCTGCAGTGTTCCTCCATTCTTATGTTCTTATGTTCTTATGTTCAACAGGAGGCCTGGTCACAGACCGGGCCGCGGGGCGTTGACCCCTGGAATTCTCTCCAGGTAGACTCCAGGTATCTCTCCAGAGAGAACCCACAATAATGGATTCAAGTTAGATAAGTTTAGATTTAGAAAGGATATAGGAAAGTATTGGTTTGGAAATAGGTTAGTTGATGCCTAGTAGGGTTATTGAAGCAAGGACCTTGGGTAGTTTTAAATTTAGGTTGGATAAATTCATGAGTGTGAGGGGTTGGATTTGAGTGGGAATTGCACATGAGTGAATAAAATTATCAAAGCTTATTTCTTGGGTAGCATTGAAAATTAGGTTGAACAAATATTCTGTTAGTTGGATGGAATGTGAAGGACTTCCCTAGTATGGGCCAACAGGCCTGCTGCAGTGTTCCTCCTTTCTTATGTTCTTAGCTACCAATCAGGCTTTAGGAGATCTTACTCAACCGACACCTCCCTAATTAATCTGATGGATTACATGAGAACTGAAATGTCTATAGGGAACCTCATAGGAATGGTAACTTTAGACTTGCAAAAGGCCTTCGATACTGTCAACCACAATATATTATGTAAGAAACTTCAAGCTATCGGCATAGGTTCCACAGACTGGTTTAAGTCCTATCTTAGCAACAGGAAACAAATTGTCAAAATCAACAAAACAGAATCAGAACCACTGCCGATAGTTATGTTAGTTTGATATCTTTATTATGCACCCCATACCCATCCTGTGGGCGGTAGTCAAAAGATTACAGAGGTACATAATGGGTCCAGGGACTGGACCTCAAAGTTTGATAGCTGAGCAAGTTACAAAGGTAATGAACTCAGATGGTCACAATCATGACAAGTTACAAAGGTATTTGCAGATTACAGAGGTATATATAGGGTCCAGAGACTGGGCCCCAAAGTTTTGATAGCTGAACAAGGTACAATGGTAATTAATTCACTAGTTACAAGGTAATGAATCATGTAAGTAAATTTACTTACGTCTGTACATGGTTGCACTCATGAACGAATTATAAAGCAATGAGCAATCTATTAGTCTACACCCAGCCACAACTGTAATGAGTTATTGGTGCAAATTTTAATTGTTGGGTCACACACACATAAGAACATAAGAACATAAGAATGGAGGAACACTGCAGAAGGCCTACTGGCCCATACAAGGCAGGTCCTTTTCAAAACCACCACTACCTAAGAATTTATTCCCGTACTCACGACACTAATCAAACCCAGCCCCTCCCACTCATATATTTGTCCAATCTCTTTTAAATCCACCCAAGGTCCCAGCCTCTATCACCCCACTCGGAAGATTGTTCCACGCATCTACAACTCTGTTCGAAAACCAGTACTTGCCTATGTCCTTTCTAAATCTAAATTTATCCAATTTAAATCCGTTATTTCTGGTTCTTACTTGGTTCGATATCCTCAGTATTTTATTAATATCTCCTTTGTTTATACCCATCATCCACTTGTACACCTCGATGATATCTCCTCATTCTACGCCTCTCCAGAGAGTGGAGATTCAACGCTCTAAGTCTATCTTCATACGGGAGATTTCTTATACTGTAAATCATTTTAGTCATTCTTCTTTGTATGTTCTCCAATGAATCTATATCCATCCTGTAGTAAGGTGACCAAAACTGAGCTGCATAATCCAAATGAGGTCTCACTAGTGATGTATAGAGCTGTAAAATAACTTTTGGACTTCTGTTGCTTATACTTCTTGAAATAAATCCTAGTAATCTGTTAGCCTTATTGCGCACACTTAGGCACTGTTGTCTTGGCTTTAGATTCCTGCTTACCATGACTCCCAAGTCTTTTCACATTCTGTATGATCAAGCTCTACTTCACCTAGTTTATAAATTCGAGGGATATTTTCATTACCAACGACTAGCACCTTACACTTGTCCACATTAAACTTCATCTGCCACTTTTCAGACCAAGACATTAATTTGTCCAAATCCTCCTGGAGTTCACTGGTATCCTGCTCAGAATGAATTATACGGCCTATTTTTGTATCATCAGCAAATTTACTCATGTCACTTGCAATTCCTTCATCAAGGTCATTTATGTAAATTATGAACAACAATGGGCCCAAAACTGATCCTTGTGGAACGCCACTAGTGACTAATCCCCATTCAGATTTGACCCCATTAATGGAAACTCTCTGCTTTCTATTGGTAAGCCATGCCTCTATCCATGCTAGAACTTTACCTCCTATACCATGAGCTGCCACCTTTCTTAAGAGTCTCTTGTGAGGTACTCTATCGAAGGCCTTACTGAAATCCAAGTAAACTATATCATATTCTTTATCACTGTCTACTGCCTCAAATGTTTTATTGAAAAACGTCAGTAAATTTGTTAGGCAGGAACGACCTCTCGTGAACCCATGCTGAGATTCATTAATCAAATTATGTTCTTCAAGGTGACTTCTAATAATATCAGCTATAATTGATTCTAATAATTTGCCTACTATAGATGTGAGGCTTATTGGACGGTAATTTGATGGAATTGACTTATCCCTAATTTGAATATAGGAACTACATTAGCTATCTTCCACATCTCTGGCACAACACCAGTTAGGATGGACGTATTAAACACATTCATTAATGGCTGACTAAGTTCCATCTTACATTCTTTAAGTACCCTGGAAAACAACTCGTCGGGTCCCGGGGACTTATTTTGCTTCAGTTTATCTATCTGTTTGATAACCATGTCCCTCGTGACAGTAATATTAGTTAACTTGAATTCTTCAGGAACTGAATAATTGTTAATTTCTGGAATCTCATTTACGTCTTCTTGTGTAAAGACTGACAAAAATAGTCATTAAATAGAGAACACATTTCCAGTTCGTTATCCGTCAGCTGTCCATTCCCAATTTTCAGAGGACCTACCTTTTCCCTCACCTTCGTCCTATACACTTGAAAGAACCCTTTTGGATTAGTCTTTGATTCATTAGCAACCTTAATCTCATAGTCACGTTTAGCCTTTCTAATCCCCTTTTTACTTCCCTTTTCAATTGAACATATTGGTCAATAAGGTTAACATCTCCTCTTTTGATGCGCCTATAAATTCCTCTTTTCTCCCTAATAGATGTTTTAGCCTCCTGTTAATCCATTTGGGATCGTTATCTTTTGACCTAAATTCTCTCTGGGGAATAAATATACTCTGTGCACGTTGTACATTATTAAGAAAAAAATCATAAACGCAGATCCCATCGTTATCGTTAGCTAGATTACCCCAGTCGAGATTAGACAGGTGTTCTCTAAGTCCATTATAGTCAGCGGAACGAAAATCAGGAACTTTTACCGTATTATCCCTATTCTCGTACTCCCAGGTAATATTAAAAGTAATGGATTTGTGATCACTTGCGCCAAGCTCCTCAGTGATCTCCAGATTATTTACAAGGGTTTCTTTATTTGACAAGACTAGGTCGAGCAAATTATTACCTCTGGTAGGCTCCGTCACACACTGCTTCAGAAAACAGTCCTGAACTACTTCCATAAAGTCACTGGACTCCAGATTACCTGTCAAAGAAGTCCAGTCAATTTGACTAAAGTTAAAATCCCCTACTATCACTACGTTATTGTGTCTAGAAGCCCTAACAATTTCGTCCCAAAGAAGACTCCCTCTATCGTGTTCCAAGCCTGGAGGTCGGTATATTACACCTAGAATCAGTTTTTCTTGACCCTCTAGAAACTCTACCCAAACAGATTCTGTTAATGGTCCATCTATTTTTATGCCTGTTTTTATGCAGCAATTTATATTTTCTCGTACATATAATGCAACTCCACCCCTTTCCCATTATATCTATCTACATGGAACAACTTAAACCCCTGAATATGACACTCTGCAATCATATCCCGACTCTTTATATTATACCACGTTTCAGTTATTGCAATGACATCAAAGTTCCCAGCACATGCTAGCAAACGTAATTCGTTAATTTTATTTCTGGCGCTTCGACAGTTAGTATAAAATACTTTGATATGTGTCTTCTTGTGAACCTTTTTCAGCTTTTGTTTTACACAATTTCTGTTACTATCATTACCCTGTGTTACTCGATTACTGTTATTGTTAAGATTTATGATATCAAAGCTTGAATCAATATTCTGGCCCTCATTATTTACCATTCCTAAACCCATACCTCTAACTAATCCTAGTTTAAAGCCCTAACAACATCCTCAACTGAGCTAGCGAGAAATCCTACACCTTCCCTGGATAAGTGAACCCCATCCCTGGCATACATGTCATTTCGGCCATAGAAGTGGTCCCAGTTGTCAATGAATGGGACTGCATTATCCTTACAGTGTTTGTCCAGCCAGCAATTTATACCAATTGCTCTGGACAGCCATTCATTTCCAACACCCCTTCTTGGCAAAATGCCACATATAACAGGGCTCCTCCCTTCTTCCTAATGATGTCTATTGCTGCCTTATACCTACTAACTAAATCCTCACATATACATATACACATACACACGCATACATGTATATACATACACACATACACATACACACATGTACATACACACACACACACACACACACACCAAACTAATAAAAAGCCAAACAATTGTACTACTCCAGCAGATTCACTGAAACAAGAGGAGATATAAAAAAGACCTGGAAAACACTCTCACAGATTATGGGCACCCACAAACAGAAAAATAGGGATATTGTCCTAACTAAACCAAACGAAACACCACTACAGCCTATTGATACAGTAAACAAGATAAATGACTTCTTCTCAACTATAGGATCAAATCTTGCCAGTAAAATTCCAGATACCAATGCCCGAGCAAGTGATTACCTAGATGGGAATTTCCCATCCTCATATATCTTGCACCTACAGAACCCACTGAAGTCTCCATGATAATCAAGTCACTTAAAAATAAATCAGGACATCTGTCTCAAGTTCCACCCTTAATATACAAACGAGCTGCTCATGTCCTTTCATATCCTATTTCTTTACTTTTATCAAATCGTAGAATCTAGCACCTTCCCAACACTACTCAAAACAGCAAGGAGTTACACCAATACACAAAGGTGGTGACCCTACAGACGTAAATAACTACAGGCCTATATCAAATCTACCATTGCTATCCAAAATATTCGAGAAACTTGTGCACAAGAAGTTATACTCGTTTATAACTACACAAAGCATACTCAACCCCTGCCAATTTGGCTTCAGGAAAAATAAAAGCACTAATGATGCAATAGTAAAAATGATAGACCTGCTTTACACAGCACTTGAAAATAAGGAATATCCACTAGGACTTTTTATTGACTTAAGAAGCTTTTGACACAGTAAACCACGGCATCCTACTCACAAACTTGACCACTATGGAATGAGGTCATGCACTAGCATACCTCAAATCCTACCTCACTAATAGGTACCAGTATGTCACTATTAAAGACACATCCTCCACGACACTACCACTAGACACCGGCGTACCGCAGGGAAGTGTCCTTGGTCCCCTGCTCTTCCTCTTATACATCAATGATCTTCCCAATTTTCACAACACTTGAAACCAATACTCTTTGCTGACGATACAACTTATGTCATCTCCCACACAAACCTTGCCACGCTTAACACCATTGTTAACGACGAATTAATAAAAATAGCAACATGGATGACTGCCAATAAACTTACACTCAACACTGATAAGACTTTCTATATTATGTTTGGCAACAGAACAGATGATCCACAATTAAACATTAAGATCAACTCTCACCTATTGCTAGACATAACGAGGGCAAGTTCCTGGGCCTTCACCTTGACAGCCTGAAATTCAGCACCCCATATCCAACACATAACAAGAAAGTGTCCAAAACTGTGAGGATCCTCTCTAAGATACGGTATTATGTACCACAATCAGCCCTACTCACACTATACTACTCCTCATCTATCCCTACCTCACATATGCCATTTGTGCATGGGGATCAACAGCAATTACCCACCTAAAGCCAATAATAACCCAACAAAAAGCCGCAGTAAAATTATCCACAATCCAACGCTAGGCAGCACACCCCCACTCTTCAAAGACCTAAACCTACTCACTGTTCAGAACATCCATACTTACTACTCTGCTATCTACATTTATAGAACCATTAATTCCAACTTTAACCCTGAGCTAAAACACTTTCTTGACAGTTGTGACA
The DNA here is from genome assembly GCA_009830355.1 of Cherax destructor. Lineage (NCBI taxonomy): Eukaryota > Metazoa > Arthropoda > Malacostraca > Decapoda > Parastacidae > Cherax > Cherax destructor. The sequence goes on from WNWK01006430.1 coordinate 76,816, forward strand.
GGACCCATAGACATAATACCAGACATAAACATCTCTTTGACATTCCCCGTGTCCGACTAAATCTATACAAAAATTCAATGCGCATAAAGGGCCTAAAATCTGGAACTCCCCGCCTGAAAACTCTAGAACTGCAGACAACCTCCATTTCCAAAAGCACCGTTAAAAACATCTTATCTCACTACGCACCCAACCGGTAGTTAACCATCGAAAACTACTTTATCTTGCACATATCCACAGCAAAATACACTTATTGATATCTGTGATTCTCCTTAATTTGCACATTACTAACCACAGCAAAAAAACACTTATTGATATCTGTGATTCCCCTTAATTTGCACAGTTCCAACCAAAATTCTAATACAACTATTGCTCCATAATACTTAAGCTAGTCATAAGTTTGCCTAAGATACTCCAATATAGAATCTATATTATGCCAATATATCACCTTTATCATTAATATATAAACTAATTGCTAACTTTTTATACTAATTGTTAAATTCTCAATGTTTAAATTCCAGTACCTAAATTTTGTAAACCTAACCTTACAATCTGTATATCCATTGTATAGCTATTGAGTAAGACCTATCATAAGACTGCCTGAAAAGCCTAGGCATACCTAGGCATATTATTGGCCATCTTGTAATATCAACTTTAATGTATAACTATAAGTACCCCCCACCTTGTATTACATGAAATAAAGGATTTGAATTTGAATTTGAATTTGAATTGATTGGAATTTCATGACAGGGAATTTAGAATCTAACGACTTTTTAGAAGTAGTTCAGGATTGCTTTTTGAAGCAGTTTGTAACAGAACCTACAAGGGAAATAACCTACTTGACTTGGTTCTGGCAAGCAAGGAAACCCTTGTTAATAATTTAGAAATTACAGAGGAACTCGGCTCAAGCGACCACAAGTCAATTACCTTTAGCATTGAATGGATGTATGATAGTAGGGATAATTCAGTAATGGTCCCAGATTTTCGCTTAGCAGATTATAATGGACTTAGAGAACACTTATCAACTGTGGACTGGGGTGAAGAAAGAGGTATCAATATGACAGTTTTCTTAACACTATACAGGCTGCCCAAAGAACATTTATCCCGTATAAAGAAATTAGATCAAGTAGAAATGACCCAAAATGGATGAATAATAGGCTCAAATATCTTTTAGGGCAGAAGAAAGGAATTTATAGGCGCATAAAAAGAGGTGAGGGTCATCTTATAAATCAGTATACTGACATTAAGAGGACGTTAAAAGGAATAAGAAAAGCTAAACGGGACTATGAAATTAAAGTTGCTAGGGATTCAAAAACTAACCCAAAAGTTTTCCAGGTTTATAGAACAAAAGTTAGGGATAAGATAGGTCCCCTTAAAAATAACTTTGGGCATCTTACTGACAAGGAGAATGATATGTGCTCTATTTTTAATAATTATTTTCTCTCGGTTTTCACACAGGAAGACATAAATAATATCCCAGTAATTAATTTTTACAGAGGCCCAGAAGAAGATAAATTATGTAATATCACAGTCACTAGCGAAATGATTATGAAACAGCTGGACCGACTGAAACAAAATAAATCGCCGGGTCCTGATGAGCTTTTTGCAAGGGTTCTTAAGGAATGCAAAATGGAACTCTGTGAACCAATATCTAACATTTTTAATTTATCTCTTCAAACAGGTGTAGTGTCTGATATGTGGAAGATGGCTAATGTAATTCCTATTTTTAAAGCAGGGGACAAGTCACTACCGTCAAACTACCGCCCAATAAGCCTGACCTCAATTGTAGGCAAATTACTAGAGTCAATTATGGCTGATATTATTAGAAGCCATCTGGATAGCCATGATTTGATTAATGATACCCAGCATGGATTCACGAGGGGCCGTTCCTGCCTATCTAATTTATTAACCTTCTTCAGTAAAGCTTTTGAGGCTGTTGATCACGATAAAGAATTCGATATTGTTTATTTAGACTTTAGTAAGGCTTTTGATAGAGTACCGCACCAGAGACTGTTAAAGAAAGTGGCAGCTCATGGCATTGGGGGAAAAGTGCTGTCATGGATCGAGTCATGGCTCACCAATAGGAAGCAGAGAGTGTGCATAAATGGGGTTAAATCCGAATGGGGACTTGTAACAAGTGGTGTTCCACAGGGATCAGTCTTAGGCCCATTGTTATTTATAATATATATCAATGACCTTGATGAGGGAATTACTAGTGATATGAGCAAATTCGCCGACGACACGAAGATAGGTAGGATAATTGATTCAAACATAGATGTCATAGAACTTCAGGAAGATTTAGACAAACTTAATTCGTGGTCAGAAAAGTGGCAGATGCAGTTCAATGTAGATAAATGCAAGGTTCTGAAGCTCGGGAGTGTCCATAACCCAAGCACTTATAAGTTAAATAACGTAGAACTTAGCCATACAGATTGCGAGAAGGACTTGGGGGTGATGGTAAGCAGCAACCTTAAACCAAGACAGCAATGCCTAAGCGTACGTAATAAGGCAAATAGATTACTGGGATTTATATCAAGAAGTGTTAGCAACAGAAGTCCAGAGGTTATATTACAGCTTTATACATCATTAGTAAGGCCTCACCTAGATTACGCAGCTCAGTTCTGGTCTCCATATTACAGAATGGACATAAATTCGTTAGAAAACATTCAGCGTAGAATGACTAAATTAATACATAGCATTAGAAATCTTCCTTACGAAGAAAGATTGAAGACCCTAAAATTACATTCACTTGTAAGACGTAGAATGAGGGAGACATGATCGAGGTATACAAGTGGAAAATGGGTATTAACAAAGGGGATATAAATAAGGTCTTGAGGATATCTCTCCAAGAGAGAACCCGCAATAATGGATTCAAGTTAGATAAGTTTAGATTTAGAAAGGATATAGGAAAGTATTGGTTTGGAAATAGGGTAGTTGATGAGTGGAACAGTCTGCCTAGTAGGGTTATTGAAGCTAGGACCTTGGGTAGTTTCAAATTTAGGTTGGATAAATTCATGAGTGAGAGGGGTTGGATTTGAGTGGGACTCGCGCATGAGTGGGTAGAATTGTCAAAGCTTATTTCTTGGGTAGCATTGAAGATTGGGTTGAGCAAATATTCTGTTAGTGGGACGGATTGTGAAGGACCTGCCTAGTATGGGCCAACAGGCCTGCTGCAGTGTTCCTCCTTTCTTATGTTCTTATGTTCTTATGTCATAGAACTTCAGGAAGATTTAGACAAACTTAATTCGTGGTCAGAAAAGTGGCAGATGCAGTTCAATGTAGATAAATGCAAGGTTCTGAAGCTCGGAGTGTCCATAACCCAAGCACTTATAAGTTAAATAACGTAGAACTTAGCCATACAGATTGCGAGAAGGACTTGGGGGTGATGGTAAGCAGCAACCTTAAACCAAGACAGCAATGCCTAAGCGTACGTAATAAGGCAAATAGATTACTGGGATTTATATCAAGAAGTGTTAGCAACAGAAGTCCAGAGGTTATATTACAGCTTTATACATCATTAGTAAGGCCTCACCTAGATTACGCAGCTCAGTTCTGGTCTCCATATTACAGAATGGACATAAATTCGTTAGAAAACATTCAGCGTAGAATGACTAAATTAATACATAGCATTAGAAATCTTCCTTACGAAGAAAGATTGAAGACCCTAAAATTACATTCACTTGTAAGACGTAGAATGAGGGGAGACATGATCGAGGTATACAAGTGGAAAATGGGTATTAACAAAGGGGATATAAATAAGGTCTTGAGGATATCTCTCCAAGAGAGAACCCGCAATAATGGATTCAAGTTAGATAAGTTTAGATTTAGAAAGGATATAGGAAAGTATTGGTTTGGAAATAGGGTAGTTGATGAGTGGAACAGTCTGCCTAGTAGGGTTATTGAAGCTAGGACCTTGGGTAGTTTCAAATTTAGGTTGGATAAATTCATGAGTGAGAGGGGTTGGATTTGAGTGGGACTCGCGCATGAGTGGGTAGAATTGTCAAAGCTTATTTCTTGGGTAGCATTGAAAATTGGGTTGAGCAAATATTCTGTTAGTGGGACGGATTGTGAAGGACCTGCCTAGTATGGGCCAACAGGCCTGCTGCAGTGTTCCTCCTTTCTTATGTTCTTATGTTCTTATGTTATGTTCTTATGTTCTTATATGAAAAATCGGGACTTGCCTGCCGAATGTCACATTCAGGGTTTTAAATTGTTCCAAGTAGACAGAAGTATCGGGAAGGGGGGTGGGGTGGCACTCTATGTCCGTGATCATTTAAATTGTGGTGGACCTGACTTAACTCAGTGGTGGACCTGACTTAACTCAGTGAAGACGTGTCTTGTGTGCTCTCTGTGAATCTGAACAAGATGTCCTCTCTTGAGCTACTCTACCAGCAGCTGAAGGAAGAACTGAGGGTAGCTAAGCTTGAGATACAGCGACTGACTGAGGAAAACAAGAGGATTCGTAGTAATCCTCCTGTTGAGAATCCTCAAGCCAAGAAAGGAACCTGGACAGTGGCTGGAATGCATGGGACAAAGTTAAAGATCAAGAGGATGGATGGAGAGGTAGAATTAACGAAGAACCAGAAGCCTGTTGTGGAAACATCGAACCGATTCTCCGTGTTACCCGATGAATGTGAGTCGACTACTGGGAACATCACGAACGACACCAAGGAAGATGGAAAAATAAACACATAAGCAGTATAATGTGATCCTTTATTGACAACGTTTCGCCCACGCAGTGGGCTTTATCGAGTCACAGACAGATCTACCTGGAAAATGAGCAACATGGAGATATATATAGGGTACAGTCAGGTGGAGAATGCTGGGTCAGGTGGAGAAAGCTGCATGTGAGTCTTAAAAGTAGTGTGATAGTTAAAAACATAGTGTGACTTAAAGGACCTGCAGTGTACCATTCTTGAGTTCTAGGTGGGATAGCGTTGAAGAAGTTTCTTGGCAATAGGTTCAGCTATGTTGTAGAAGCCGTTGTTTTGGTTGAAGTTGTTGGATATACAGATGAGTGATGATTCTAGGATTCTTCGGTATTGCGTGTTGTCTTCTCTGGCGATGAGTCTTGCGTTTCTGTAGTTGATTAAATGGTTGTGTAAATTTCGGTGTTGAACACAGGCATTTCTTGAGTCGTCAGATCTGCCTGCGTACTGGTGTTCTGAAATGCGTGTTTGTAGGTCTCTGGATGTTTCGCCAACGTATAATTTGCTGCAGCCATTACAAGGGATTGTGTATACGTTGTCAATAAAGGATCACATTATACTGCTTATGTGTTTATTTTTCCATTGTGTCGGTATTTTATACCATTTATTTCCACCAAGGAAGATAAGTACATTGTTCTTGTTGGGGATAGTCAAATTAGGTATATGGATAGGGCCTTCTGCTTGAAAGATAGAAGTAGGAGACAGAGGGTTTGCTTTCCTGGGGCTGGGATGGAGGATATTGTTAGCCGTCTGGACGACATCATGAGAGGTAATGGGAGCAATCCTATTATCTGTCTCAGTGCTGGAGGCAACGATGTTGGCAGACGTAGGAGTGAGGACCTGACTAGCAGGTATAGGTCAGCAATAGACATAATTAGGAAGAAGGGTGGGAACCCTGTCATATGTGGTATTTTGCCAAGGAGAGGAGTTGGAGATGAATGGCTGTCCAGGGCAATTGGTGTCAATTGCTGGCTGGACAAACACTGTAAGGATAATGCAGTACCATTCATTTGCAACTGGGACCACTTCTATGGCCGAAATGACATGTATGCCAGGGATGGGGTTCACTTATCCAGGACAGGTGTGGATTTTCTTGCTAGCTCAGTTGAGGGTGTTGTTAGGACTTTAAACTAGGATTAGTTAGAGGTATGGGTTTAGAAATGGAAAATACTGAATGTCGAAATATAGATCTAGGCTTTGATATAAAAATTCTTAACAATAACAAGGACAGTAATATGTATAGTGGAAAAACAGAATGGAGCAGGAAGGGTAAAGAGAAAGGAGGGTCTTTAAAAGTGTATTATACAAATAGTCGTAGTGCTAGGAATAAGATGGACGATTTGAGATTAGTTGCAAGTGCAGGTAACATTGATGTATTTGCCATAACTGAGACGTGGTTCAATACGAAAAATAGGGACATGCCTGCTGAATGTCATATACAGGGTTTTAAATTGTTCCAAGTAGACAGAAGTTTCGGGAAGGGGGTGGAGTGGCCTGTATGTCCGAGATCGCTTGAACTGTTGCATAAAAAGGGAATAAAGTCTGAAATAACACATACAGAGTCTGTCTGGATAGAATTTTCAGAGGGCATGAAAAACTGATTTTAGGTGTGATATACCGTCCCCAAACTTAGATAGGGACCAAGGAGACTACTATGGGAGGAAATTGTTAAGGCCACAATGCACGATAACGTAGTTATTCTGGGTGACTTCAACTTTAGTCAAATTGATTGGAATTTTTTGACTGGGAATTTAGAATCTAACGACTTCTTAGAAGTAGTTCAAGATTGTTTTTTGAAGCAGTTTGTGACAGAACCTACAAGGGGAAATAACCTGCTTGACTTAGTTCTGGCAAACAAGGAAACACTTGTTAATAATTTAGAAATTACAGAGGAACTCGGCGCAAGCGACCACAAATCAATTACCTTTGGCATTGAATGGAAGTTTCATAGTAGGAATAACTCAGTAACGGTCCCAGATTTTCGCTTAGCAGATTACAATGGACTTAGAGAACACTTATCATGTAATAATATTGGTAGAATTACCGACAATATGTTAAGTAAAAGGACACAATTGCAACTAATGTGACATTTTATTGTGGCAACGTTTCGCTCTCCAGGAGCTTTCTATTCTATTCCAGTCAAGATACTAAGACCAAAAGAGGTATCATCATCGGATTCTTCCTAAGAGCTTACCGAATTTGTAGTCCTGAGTTTCTTGACGAGGAATGTACATACATTCACCAAACCTTCACTGATTTACATTTTCCTTCCTTTTTCATCAAAGATTGCAAGAAAAGAGCTCTTCAGATCATTAATTCTCCACGCGTCAATTCCACTCCAAACAAAGTTATAATTCTTCCCAACAGCCAGGTTGCATCCAACATTTCTAAAGTATTTGCACAAGCTAACACTAGAGTCGCCATCGCTTCCAGTACTTCTATTAAGGATCTAACCAGGACTAGATCCAAGCACCATGAACCAGTCAACGCAGGGGTCTACACTATACCCTGTGGAGGCTGCGACAGAGCTTATGTAGGAGAAACAGCAAGAAACCTCGAGACACGCATCAATGAACACATGAATGCATGCAGAAACGATAACCTGAACAACGCCTGCGTACAACACCGAAATTCCAACAATCATCTCATGAAATTCAAAGACGCCCGACTAGTAATCAAAGAAACTAATTTCCGTAGTCGAAAATGCCTTGAATCAGCACTTATCTCTGTTTCTAACACAATTAAACAAAACAAAGGCAGCTTCACCATCTCTGAAGTCTTAGCAAGAATCCTCCTGAAAACAGTAAACCCTACCATCACATAGTCTCTACTGTTAGTTTAGCACATCGTAGATGTGGAACACTCCTACTGGCCTTTTATATTTCAACCTCCAGCAGAAATATTTGTCTAACCTATTGTTATACTACCCAAGTATTTGTTTTATCACCTTTTACTCACGTGCATATTGATTGTACTACCTTATTGTATTACTTCTACTACTACTACTACTACTACTAATACTACTTATATCACTACTATTTCTAACACCACTAGTGTTTTCACCTCACCTTGACAGTATATATATACCAACTATGTCCATTTATCGCTTGTAACGGCTTGAGAAAGCTCCTGGAGAGCGAAACGTTGCCACAATAAAATGTCACATTAGTTGCAATTGTGTCCTTTTACTTAACACTTATCATCTGTGGACTGGGGTAATGAAGAGAGCTATCAATATGACAGTTTTCTGAGCACTATACATGCTGCCCAAAGAACATTTATCCCATATAAAGAAATTAGATCGAATAGAAATGACCCAAAATGGATGAATAATAGGCTCAAATATCTTTTAGGGCAGAAGAAAGGAATTTATAGGCGTATCAAAAGAGGTGAGGGTCATCTTATGAATCAGTATATTGACATTAAGAGGGACGTTAAAAAGGGGATAAGAAAAGCTAAGCGGGACTACGAAATTAAAGTTGCTAGGGATTCGAAAACTAACCCAAAAGTTTTTCCAGGTGTATAGAACAAAAGTTAGAGATAAGATAGGTCCCCTTAAAAATAATTATGGGTATCTTACTGACAAAGAGAATGAAATGTGCTCAATTTTTAATAATTATTTTCTCTCGGTTTTCACTCAGGAAGACACTAATAATATCCCAAGAATTAGGTATTTTAGTGGGCCTGAAGAAGATAAATTATGTAGTATCACAGTCACTAGCGAAATGGTTATCAAACAGATAGACCGTTTGAAGCAAAATAAATCGCCAGGCCCTGATGAGCTTTTTTCAAGGGTTCTTAAGGAATGCAAAATTGAACTCTGTGAACCCTTAACTAACATTTTTAACCTATCTCTTCAAACAGGTGTAGTGCCGGATACGTGGAAGATGGCTAATGTAATTCCTATTTTTAAAGCAGGGGACAAGTCGTTACCATCAAATTACCGCCCAATAAGTCTAACTTCAATTGTAGGCAAATTACTAGAGTCGATTATAGCGGATAACATAAGAAGCCATCTCGATAGGCATAATTTGATTAATGATACCCAGCATGGATTCAGGGGGGGCCTTCCCCTGCCTATTTAATTTTTAAACCCCTTTCTTCAGAAAGGGTTTTTTGAGGCTGTTGATCCCGAAAAAGGGGAATTGATATTGTTTATTTAGATTTTTTGAAAGGGGTTTTTATAAAGTACCGCACCAGGGGACTGTTAAAGAAAGTGGCAGCTCATGGCTTTGGGGGGGAAAATGCCATGGATCGAGTCATGGCTCACCAATAGGAAGCAAGTGTGCATTGGGGTTAAATCCGAATGGGGACTTGTAACAAGTGGTGTTCCACAGGGACCCCGTCTTAGGCCCATTGTTATTTATAATATATATCAATGACCTTGATGGGGGGAATTCTAGTGATATGAGCAAATTCCCGACGACCGAAGATAGGATAATTGATTCAAACATAGATGTCATAGAACTTCAGGAAGATTTAGACAAACTTAATTCGTGGTCAGAAAATTTTGGAGATGCAATTAATGTAGAAAAAATGAAGGTTCTGAAGCCCCGGGAGTGTCCATCCCCAACACTTAAAGTTAAATAACGTAGAACTTAGCCATACAGACGAGAAGGACTTGGGGGGGATGGTAAGCAGAAACCCTTTAAAAAACCAAACAGCAATGCCTAAGCGTACGTAATAAGGCAAATAGATTACTGGGATTTATATCAAGAAGGTTTAGCAACAGAAGCCCAGGGTTTATTGGGTTTAAAACATCATTAGTAAGGCCTCACCTAGATTACGCAGCTCATTTTGGCTCCATATTACAGAATGGACATAAATTCGTTAGAAAACATTCAGCGAGAATGACTAAATTAATACATAGCATTGAAATTTTCCCCTTCGAAGAAAGATTGAAGACCCTAAAATTACATTCACTTGTAAGACGTAGAAGGGGGGGGAGACATGATCGGGGTATAAAAGGGGGGAAAAGGGGGAATTAACAAAGGGGAAAAAAAAGGTCTTGAGGATATCTTCCAAGAGAAACCCCCCAATAAGGGTTTTCAAGTTAGATAAGTTTAGTTTTAAAAAAGGATATAGGAAAGTATTGGTTTGGAAATAGGGTAGTTGATGAGTGGAACAGTCTGCCTAGTAGGGTTATTGAAGCTGGGGGCCTTGGTAGTTTCAAATTTAGGTTGGATAAATTAAAGGGGTGAGGGGGGGTTGGTTTGAGTGGGACTCGGGATGAGTGGGTAGAATTGTCAAAGCTTATTTCTTGGGTAGCATTGAAAATTGGGTTGAGCAAATATTCTGTTAGTGGGACGGATTGTGAAGGACCCCTAGTATGGGCCAACAGGCCTGTTTATGTTCCTCCTTTCTTATGTTCTTATGTTCATACATAGTTTTAAGACAAGGTATGATAAAAAACCTTGGGGGGAGGGAGAGCAGAGACCCAGTAGCAGACAGCGAAGAGGCGGGGCCAGGAGCGGGGCCCACCCCTGAAACCACAAAAGGGGACTACTCCACAGAGGTGACGTGACTTTTGGTAAAACTGGTACTAACACTACTCCACCGAGGTGACGTGACTGTGACTGGTACACACTGGTACTAACACTACCTACAGAGGTGACGTGACTGTGACTGGAAAAATGGTACTAACACTACTCCACAAAAAGGGACGGGACTTGGGGTGGTACACACTGGTACTAACAATCTCCACAAAGGTGACGTGACTGACGGTAAAACTGGTACTAACACTACTCCACAGAGGTGACGTGACTGTGACTGGTAAAACTGGTACTAACACTACTCCACAGAGGTGACGGGGTTTGACTTGTACACACTGGTACTAACCACCCCCCGAGGTGACATGATTGCTGGTAAAACACTGGTACTAACACTACTCCACAAAGGTGACGTGACTGTGACTGGTACACACTGGTACTAACACTACTCCACAGAGGTACGTGACTGTGACTGGTACACACTGGTACTAACACTACTCCAAAAAGGTGACGTGACTGACTGGTACACACTGGTACTAACATTTTCTCCACAGGGGTGACGTGACTTTGACTTGTACACACTGGGACTAACACTACCCACAGAGGTGACGGGGACTGTGACTGGTACCTGGTACTAACACTCCCCACAGAGGTGACGTGACTGTGACTGGTACACACTGGTACTAACCCCACTCCACAGGGTGACTTTACTGTGACTGGTACACACTGGTACTAACACTACTCCACAGAGGTCACGTGACTTGTACACGCTGGTACTGCATCTGCTTCAAATTAAATTGTTGATAAAAAAAGCAAGACACCATTTGCCCTCCAGGGGGGTTAGTCCCCGCCTCAGGGGCTGAAATGGCTAAAGGGGGGTGAAATTTTCCCAAAAAAAAAACTGTTTCAGCATATGGACACCTAGCAAACCTAAGAATAGCATTCCGACATCTCTTTTTGAAATCGTTCACAACTCTGTACCCGGGGGTACGTCAGGCCCATACTGGAGTAGGGGGGGCACCAGTCTGGAACCCCACCTGGGAAACCCCTCAGGAAATTAGATAAAGTGGAAAGCTTTGTAACGAGACTAGCCCCGGGCTTAAGTGGCATGTCCTACGAATAGAAGGGGGAAGGGACAACTTGGGGGAAAAAAAGGGCGAGGGGGGGGGACATGAAAAAGACATATAACATACTGAAAGGAATCGACAAGGTGGCCAGAGACAGGATGTTCAAGTAATGAGACCTAGATGAGTCATAGAGTTGTCGGGGAAATGATGTAATAGAGGCAGGATCCATACATATTTTTAAAATTTGGTATGATAAAGATAAAGGGCGGGGAGGGGGATCTAATTGCGACCGGGGGGGCGGGGCCAGAAGCTATGAACTGACCCATGCAATCACTATTAGGTTTTTTTTAGGTGAGTACACACACACACACATAAATGGGCCCTTCCTGTATGATATGGAGGGGGAAGAGAACAAAAAAATGAAGGAACATGTGGTCAACAAAGTGCAGGGAGGTAGAGGAAAATTTAGTACCCAGGAGCAACGGGGAAAAAGTAGAAAGCCCAGAGTGAGCCCAGGGTTTACCCAGAGGTGTAGAGACGAAAAAGGGATGTGTGATATAGTATAAAAGGAAAAAACTGGGGAAAAGATGGTCCTGATCCGGGGGCATGGATATGGAGAGAGACCCAGCGGTAATATGTGAATGACATAACATCGAAAGCCAAATCTGAACCAAAGTTGATAAATAGTTACATGAAGAGGAAATGAACAGCCAAAACCCAGGTAATCGGGACTGGAAAAAAGAAGGTAAGGAGCTCACAAGGAACGACCGAAACTATGTGAAAAGCTCATATCAAGAATAAAGGAGGTATCAAGAATAAAGGAGGTATTCTCCCTCGATGGTGGTGAACACAGGTAATATCTCTCCATGGGTTCTGAGAGAGGGAGAAAGAGGAACTTTGTGTGCCACTAAAAATAATCTTTAAGAAATCTACCAAACAGGCAACTACCAGAGGTGGGAAAAGACACAAATTAGTCCCACTGTCTAAGGAAGGAGAAGACAGACAATTACAGACCAGTGTCACTGACATGAATACCACGTAAGGTCTTGGAGAAGAATATTGGGAAAAAGAGTGGTGGAAACCTTGAAATGAAGGGCTTTTTAAATGACGACCAACACTGGTTCGGGTGTAAAAAAAATCCTGCCTACAAACTTGCTGGAGTTCTAGGACAAAACAGAAGATACGAGAGAGAGGGTTTGGTTTATTGCATTTCCTTGACTGTAAGAAGACCTTTGGACACTGTATTACACATGAGACTGGTAAAAAAAGCTAGATGAGTAAGCAGGAACAACAGGAAATCAGTGAAATGGATCAGGGAAGGAAACAACGAGGATGGTACATGACGGAAATGTCGGGTGGGTTCATGTGTCAGTGGGGTTCCAAAATGGCCACTCCTAAATCCAGTGTTTTTTCTTGTATGTGTGAGTAACAGGCTGCAGACATGGTCCGAGTTTAACCCTAGGGAGTGCAAAGATATGGGGGGAAGAGTAAACAAGACCGCAGACGGAGAAAGGCTAGGGGGTCCAAGGTCAAACATCCCAAGGAAAAGGATCTTAGGAGGTATCATACTAAGCACATCTTCTTGGTTCACATCAACCAAACAACTGCAGGAACATATGACCGCCGGCAAGCCTAAGATTAGCGTGTCGACATCTAAGTATGTAGGCATTCAAAACCTGTACAACGTACGTCAGTCCCTGAATGGGTATGAAGCACCAGTATGGAACCCACATTTGGTCAAGTATGTTAAGAAAGAAGACAACGAAAGGTTTACAAGAAACTAGTCACGGGCTAAGGGGTAAATCCTTCGAGGAGAGGTTAAGGAAACTCTACCTGACGATACTGGAGGAAAGAAGAAAGGGGTGCACATGATAACGACGTATAAAATACTGAGAGGAACTGACAGGGTGAACAGGGGCGGGAAGGTTTCAGGGAGGATGGTGGAACAAGAGGGCACATCTGGAAATTTAAAACTCAGATTAGTCTAGGAAGTTAGTAAATTTTTCAGCCTTAGGTTGTGGAAGTGGAACAATCAAGAACTAAGTGGAACAATCTGGATACTGAAATAGTGAGGTTGGGTAAGGCACATGGAACCTGGAGCAAGTGGACCTAGTAGGACCAGCGAAGATGGGGTAACCAGGAGTTATAAATCACCCCTGCAGCCACAAATAGGTAGTACACACACACAAACACACACACACTCACACACCTGACGACACTGGAGGACAGGAGGAAGGGGGACATGATAACGACATACAAGATACGAGAGGTTGGCAAGGTGGACAGAGACAGAATGTTCCAGAATGGGATACAAACAAGGGGACACAAAGTTAAGATTTAGTTTAATCACAGGGATGTTAGGAAGTTTTTCAGTCACAGAGGGTCGGGAAGTGGAATAGTTTGGGAAGCGATGTATGGAGGTAGGTTCCATACATACCTTTAAGAAGAGCTATGATAAAGCTCATGGCGCAGGGAGAGGGCCCAGTAGCGGCCAGTGAAGGGGGGCCAGGAGCTATGACCTACCCCGCAACCACAACTAGGGGGAGTACACACCACCGCCGGTGGCCTGGTGGCTAAAGCCTCCTTCACGTACGGAGGGCCCGGGGTTTAATTTCCAGGGGGCAGAAACATTTCAAAGTGTTTCTTACACACACACACACATACACATACAACAGGCTTAGTGTCTAATCGCATGTGCCTTGGACAAAATGGTAACTAACACGGGGAATCCTGTGTCACAAACCTACTGGAGTTCTATGACAAGGTGACAGCAGTAAGAAAGAGAGGGGTGGGGGATTTTTTTTCTTGGGCTGTAGGAAGGCGTTTGGAGTTCCACATAAGAGATTAGTGCCAAAGCTGGAGGACCAGTGGATCCCGAGAATACCTGTCAGGAAGACATCAGCGAGTCATAGTGCATGGCGGGTGTCAAGTGGTCCCCTTGTGACGAGGGGGTTCCCAGGGGCCGGGCCTAGGACTGGTGCTGTCTCTAGTATTTGTGAATGACATGACGGAAGGAATAGACTCCGAAGTGTCCCTGTTTGCAGGGTGATGTGAAGTTGATGAGAAGAATCCAAACCAATACTTTCCTATATTCTTTCTAAATCTAAACTTATCTAATTTGAATCCATTATTGCGGGGTTTCTCTTGGAGAGATATCCTCAAGACCTTATTTATATCCCCTTTGTTAATACCCATTTTCCACTTGTATACCTCGATCATGTCTCCCTCATTCTTCGTCTTACAAGTGAATGTAATTTTAAAGGGGCTTCAATCTTTTTTTTTAAGAAGATTTTTAATGCTATGTAATAATTTGTATTCTACGCTGAATGTTTTCTAACGAATTAATATCCATTCTTAATTGGAGAAAAACTGAGCTGCGTAATCCAGGTGAGGCCTTACTAACGATGTATAAAGCTGTTATATAACCTCTGGACTTCTGTTGCTTACACTTCTTGATATAAATCCCAGTAATCTGTTTGCCTTATTACGTACCCTTAGGCATTGCTGTCTTGGTTTAAGGTTGCCACTTACCATAACCCCCAAGTCCTTTTCCAATCTGTATGGCTAAGTTCTACGTTATTTAACTTATAAGTGCTTGGGTTATGGACACTCCCAGCTTCAGAACCTTGCATTTATCTACATTGAAGTGCATCTGCCACTTTTCTGACAAGGAATTGGTTTTCAAATCCTTTGAAGTTCCCTGACACCACGTTTGAATCAATTATCCTACCTATCTTCGTGTCATCGGTTTGTCATATCACTAGTAATTACCTGTCAAGGTCATTGATAATTTATAAACAAAAACCCGGGCTTGCGATCCCTGTGGAACACCACTTGTTACAGATCCCCACTCATTTAACCCCATTTATGCCACTCTCTGCTTCCTATTGGTGAGCCATGACTCGATCCAGCAGCACTTTTCCCCAATGCCATGAGCGCCACTTTCTTTAAAAAAGTCTCTGGTGGTACTCTATCAAAGTTTTACTAAAATCTAAATAAACAATATCGAATTCTTTATCATGATCAACAGCCTCCCAAAAAGGTTAAAAAAATTAGATGGCAGGAACGGCCCTCGTGGATCCATGCTAGTATCATTAATAAAATTTTGGTTATCTAGATGACTTCAATAATATCAGCTATAATTGGAGTAATTTGCCTACAATTGAGTTAGGCTTATTGGGCGGTAATTTGACGGTAGTGACTTGTCCCCTGCTTTAAAAATAGGAATTACATTAGCCATCTTCCACATATAGACACTAAAAAATTTTTTTGAAGAGATAAATTAAAAATGTTAGATATTGGTTCAAGGTTCCATTTTGCATTCCTTAAGAACCCTTGCAAAAGCTCATCAGGACCCGGCGATTTATTTTGTTTCAGTCGGTCTACTTGGTTCATAACCATTTCACTAGTGACCGTGATATTACATAATTTATCTTCTTCAGGGCCACTATAAAAATTAATTACGGGGTATTATTAGTGTCTTCCCCGTGTGAAAACCGGGGGAGAAAATAATTATTAAAAATAGAGCACATATCATTTCCTTGTCAGTAAGATGCCCGAGTTATTTTAAGGGGACCTATCTTTCCCTAACTTTTGTTCTATAAACCTGGAAAAAAATTTTTGGGTTAGTTTTTAATCCCTAGCAACTTTAATTTCATAGTCCCGTTTAGCTTTTCTTATACCCTTTTTGTCCCTCTTTGTCAGTATACTGATTTATAAGATGACCCTCACCTCTATTTATGGCCTATAAATTTTTCTTATGCCCTAAAAGATATTTGAGCCTATTATTCATCCTTTGGGTCATTTCTACTTATGTAATTTCTTTATATGGGATAAACGTTCTTTGGGCAGCCTTTATGTTAGAAAGCTGTCATATTGATATCTCTTCGTTACCCCAGTCCACAGTTGATAAGTGTTCTCTAAGCCCATTATAATCTGCTAAGCGAAAGTTTGGGACTGTTCTGAATTATCCCTACTATCATACATCCATTCAATGCTAAAGGTAATTTGTGGTCGCTCGTGCCGATTCGTCTGTAATTTCTAAATTATTAACAAGGGTTTTTTTGTTTGGAAAAGTCAAGTAGGTTTTTTCCCTTGTAGGTTCTGTCCAAACTGCTTCAAAAAACAATCCTGGGAAATATTCTAAAAAGTCGTTTTTATTCTAAATTACCTGTCAAGAAATTCAATTAATCTGACTAAAGTTAAAGTCTCCTAGAATCACTAGTTATCATGCCTTGTGGCCTTACCAATTTCCTCCCAGAGTAGTTTCCCTTGTTCCCTATTTAAGTTTGGAGGACGATATATCACGCCTAAAATCAATTTTTCACACCCCTCTGAAAATTCTATCCAGACAGACTCTGTATGCATTATTTCAGACTTTATACCCGTTTTTATGCAACAATTTAAATGATCACGGACATAGAGTGCCACCCCACCCCCTTCCCGATACTTCTGTCTACTTGGAACAATTTAAAACCCTGAATGTGACATTCAGCAGGCAAGTCCCGATTTTTCATATTAAACCACGTCTCAGTTAATGCAAAAACATCAATATTACCCGTACTTGCAACTAATCTCAATTCGTCCATCTTATTTCTCCACTTTTCGACTATTAGTATAAAAAATGTTCAGAGAACCTTCCTTCTCTTCTCTTCTTGTTCATTTATGTTTGTCCAATATACCTATTGATGTCCTTGTCACCTAGTGCCACTGACTCTCCAATATCCACCATATTCTGCCTATTACTAGTTCCCTAAAGTTCATAACATTACTACACTGGGACTTCAATGTTTCCCCCCATAACCCATACCACTAACTATTTCTAGTTTAAAGCCCTAACAGCTCCCTCCACTGCAGTTGCCAGTGCCCCCACCCCAGACCTAGATAAGTGAGCCCCATCCCTGGCATATATGTCATTTCTGCCATAGAAGAAGTCCCAGTTGTCAATGAATGTTACTGCATTTTCCTTACAAGGACCTTGCGTAGTTTCAAATTTAGGTTGGATAAATTCATGAGTGAGAGGGGTTGGATTTGAGTGGGAATTGTACATGAGTAAATAGAATTATCAAAGCTTATTTCTTGGGTAGCATTGAAGATTGGGTTGAACAAATATTCTGTTAGTGGGATGGAATGTGAAATACGTGCCTAGTATGGGCCAACAGGCCTGCTGCAGTGTTCCTCCTTTCTTATGTTCTTATGTTATGTTCTTATGGAAGTCCGACTCTTCAGCCAAGATAGCGTCTTCAACGCCCATACCAGAAGGGAAAACTTCCGCCTTGATTGCCTTTCATTTGTATCATCTACAATCTGTCTTACTTTTATAAATATTGTACTTAGTGTATTATTGGTTGTGAAAGTAAGTCTAAAACTCTACTAGGATTCCTGAAATAGTTTCATCAGATTGATTTAATATTTTTCAACGTTTTAGTTCTGGTTAAAGTGATCTACAGCTCCTATTAAGGGCATTTTTCCCCAGCTCCTCGATGACGAGGGATAGATGGAGGGCTGAGTTATAACTACCTTTCCTTGGGAGAATATAACTGGAGTTTCTTTGCTGCTCGAGGGTTACAAGAAGCAGTAAGAAGGCAGTTACAATAAGCAGTAAGAAGGTAGTTACAAGAAGCAGTAAGAGGGCAGTTACAATAAGCAGTAAGAAGGCAGTTACAAGAAGCAGTGAGAAGGCAGTTACAAGAAGCAGTAAGAAGGCAGTTACAAGAAGCAGTAAGAAGGCAGTTACAAGGAGCAGTAAGAAGGCAGTTACAAGAAGCAGTAAGAAGGCAGTTACAGAAGCAGTAAGAAGGCAGTTACAAGAAGCAGTAAGAAGGCAGTTACAAGAAGCAGTAAGAAGGCAGTTACAAGGAGCAGTAAGAAGGCAGTTACAAGGAGCAGTAAGAAGGCAGTTACAAGAAGCAGTAAGAAGGCAGTTACAAGGAGCAGTAAGAAGGCAGTTACAAGAAGCAGTAAGAAAGCAGTTACAAGAAGCAGTAAGAAGGCAGTTACAAGAAGTAGTAAGAAGGCAGTTACAAGAAGCAGTAAGAAGGCAGTTACAAGAAGCAGTAAGAGGGCAGTTACAAGAAGCAGTAAGAAGGCAGTTACAAGGAGCAGTAAGAAGGCAGTTACAAGAAGCAGTAAGAAGGCAGTTACAAGAAGCAGTAAGAAGGCAGTTACGAAGCAGTGAGAAAGCAGTTACAAGAAGCAGTAAGAGGGCAGTTACAAGAAGCAGTAAGAAGGCAGTTACAATAAGCAGTAAGAAGGCAGTTACAAGAAGCAGTAAGAGGGCAGTTACAATAAGCAGTAAGAAGGCAGTTACAAGAAGCAGTGAGAAGGTAGTTACAAGAAGCAGTAAGAGGGCAGTTACAAGAAGCAGTAAGAAGGCAGTTACAAGAAGCAGTAAGAAGGCAGTTACAAGAAGCAGTAAGAGGGCAGTTACAATAAGCAGTAAGAAGGCAGTTACACGAAGCAGTAAGAAGGCAGTTACAAGAAGCAGTAAGAGGGCAGTTACAAGAAGCAGTAAGAAGGCAGTTACAAGAAGCAGTAAGAAGGCAGTTACAAGAAGCAGTAAGAAGGCAGTTACAAGAAGCAGTAAGAAGGCAGTTACAAGAAGCAGTAAGAAGGCAGTTACAAGTCCTATCACGAGCGTTGAGAAAACATCTAGTTTAAAAGAGCAACTTTCAACTCATAATCATTCCTAAACAATATTCATAAATCTATAATTTATTATATACTGTTTAACTTTGTCACAGTAAAATAAGCTGTTATAGTTTTTATTCTAATTCGTGAATAACTTCATCCAATAACGTAAGTCCAAATGCAAGCAATATTCCCAACCATTCCCATCCCACTGCTTCCTGTAGAGTTAGTATGTACCTGGGTGTCTGTGTTACTGTCCCACTGCTTCCTGTAGAGTTAGTATGTACCTGGGTGTCTGTGTTACTATCCCACTGCTTCCTGTAGAGTTAGTATGTACCTAGGTGTCTGTGTTACTATCCCACTGCTTCCTGTAGAGTTAGTATGTACCTGGGTGTCTGTGTTACTATCCCACTGCTTCCTGTAGAGTTAGTATGTACCTGGGTGTCTGTGTTACTATCCCACTGCTTCCTGTAGAGTTAGTATGTACCTGGGTGTCTGTGTTACTATCCCACTGCTTCCTGTAGAGTTAGTATGTACCTGGGTGTCTGTGTTACTGTCCCACTGCTTCCTGTAGAGTTAGTATGTACCTGGGTGTCTCTGTTACTGTCCCACTGCTTCCTGTAGAGTTAGTATGTACCTGGGTGTCTGTGTTACTATCCCACTGCTTCCTGTAGAGTTAGTATGTACCTGGGTGTCTGTGTTACTATCCCACTGCTTCCTGTAGAGTTAGTATGTACCTGGGTGTCTGTGTTACTGTCCCACTGCTTCCTGTAGAGTTAGTATGTACCTGGGTGTCTGTGTTACTATCCCACTGCTTCCTGTAGAGTTAGTATGTACCTAGGTGTCTGTGTTACTATCCCACTGCTTCCTGTAGAGTTAGTATGTACCTGGGTGTCTGTGTTACTATCCCACTGCTTCCTGTAGACTTAGTATGTACCTGGGTGTCTGTGTTACTATCCCACTGCTTCCTGTAGAGTTAGTATGTACCTGGGTGTCTGTGTTACTATCCCACTGCTTCCTTAGAGTTAGTATGTACCTGGGTGTCTGTGTTACTTCCCACTGCTTCCTGTAGAGTTAGTATGTACCTGGGTGTCTGTGTTACTATCCCACTGCTTCCTGTAGAGTTAGTATGTACCTGGGTGTCTGGTTACTTCCACTGCTTCCTGTAGAGTTAGTATGTACCTGGGTGTCTGTGTTACTATCCCACTGCTTCCTGTAGAGTTAGATGTACCTGGGTGTCTGTGTTACTATCCCACTGCTTCCTGTAGAGTTAGTATGTACCTGGGTGTCTGTGTTACTATCCCACTGCTTCCTGTAGAGTTAGTATGTACCTGGGTGTCTGTGTTACTATCCCACTGCTTCCTGTAGAGTTAGTATGTACCTGGGTGTCTGTGTTACTATCCCTGCTTCCTGTAGAGTTAGTATGTACCTGGTGTCTGTGTTACTATCCCACTGCTTCCTGTAGAGTTAGTATGTACCTGGGTGTCTGTGTTACTATCCCTGCTTCCTGTAGAGTTATATGTACCTGGGTGTCTGTGTTACTATCCCACTGCTTCCTGTAGAGTTAGTATGTACCTGGGTGTCTGTGTTACTATCCACTGCTTCCTGTAGAGTTAGTATGTACCTGGGTGTCTGTGTTACTATCCACTGCTTCCTGTAGAGTTAGTATGTACCTGGGTTCTGTGTTACTATCCCATGCTTCCTGTGAGTTGTATGTACCTGGTGTCTGTGTTACTATGTCCTGGGTTGTATGTACCTGGTGTCTGTGTTACTATCACTGTTCCTGTGTTATATGTACCTGGTGTCTGTGTTACTATCCTGCTTCTGTGTTATATACCTGGTGTCTGTGTTACTATCACTGCTTCCTGTGAGTTAGTATGTACCGGTGTCTGTGTTACTATCCACTGCTTCCTGTAGAGTTAGTAGTACCTGGTGTCTGTGTTACTATCCTGTCCTGTGAGTTATATGTACCTGGGTGTCTGTGTTACTATCCACTGCTTCCTGTGAGTTATATGCCTGGGTGTCTGTGTTACTATCACTGCTTCCTGTAGATTATATGCCTGGGGTCTGTGTTATATCCACTGTTCCTGTAGAGTTAGTATGTACCTGGGTTCTGTGTTACTTCCCACTGCTTCCTGTAGAGTTAGTATGTACCTGGGGTTGTGTTACTATCCCACTGCTTCCTGTAGAGTTAGTATGTACCTGGGTGTCTGTGTTACTATCCCACTGCTTCCTGTAGAGTTAGTATGTACCTGGGTGTCTGTGTTACTATCCCACTGCTTCCTGTAGAGTTAGTATGTACCTGGGTGTCTGTGTTACTATCCCACTGCTTCCTGTAGAGTTAGTATGTACCTGGGTGTCTGTGTTACTATCCCACTGCTTCCTGTAGAGTTAGTATGTACCTGGGTGTCTGTGTTACTATCCCACTGCTTCCTGTAGAGTTAGTATGTACCTGGGTGTCTGTGTTACTATCCCACTGCTTCCTGTAGAGTTATATGTACTGGGTGTCTGTGTTACTTCCCACTGCTTCCTGTAGAGTTAGTATGTACCTGGGTGTCTGTGTTACTATCCCACTGCTTCCTGTAGAGTTAGTATGTACCTGGGTGTCTGTGTTACTATCCCACTGCTTCCTGTAGAGTTAGTATTACCTGGTGTCTGTGTTACTTCCACTGCTTCCTGTAGAGTTAGTATGTACCTGGTGTCTGTGTTACTATCCCACTGCTTCCTGTAGAGTTAGTATGTACCTGGTGTCTGTTTACTCCCACTGCTTCCTGTAGTTGTATGTACCTGGGTGTCTGTGTTATTCCATGCTTCCTGTAGTTAGTATCCTGGTTCTGTGTTATTCCACTGCTTCCTGTAGAGTTATATGTACCTGGGTGTCTGTGTTACTATCCCATGCTTCCTGTGAGTTATATGTACCTGTGTCTGTGTTACTTCCCACTGCTTCCTGTAGAGTTAGTATGTACCTGGGTGTCTGTGTACTATCCCACTGCTTCCTGTAGAGTTAGTATGTACCTGGGCCCATGTTCCTGTAGAGTTAGTATTACCTGGGTGTTGGTTATTCCCACTGCTTCTGTAGAGTTATTTACCTGGGTGTCTGTGTTACTATCCCATGCTTCCTGTAGGTTAGTATGTCCTGGGTGTCTGTGTTACTTCCCACTGCTTCCTGTGAGTTAGTATGTACCTGGTGTCTGTGTTACTTCCCACTGCTTCCTGTAGATTAGTATGTACCTGGGTGTTGTTTTCCCATGTCTTGAGTTATATGTACCTGGGTGTCTGTTTACTTCCCTGTTCTGAGTTATATTACTGTTCTGTGTTACTTCCACTGTTCTGTGATTATGTCCTGGTTGTGTTACTTCCTGCTCTGTGGTGATGTACTGGGTGTCTGTGTTACTTCCACTGCTTCCTGTAGATTAGTATGTACCTGGGTGCTGTTTATCCACTGCTTCCTGGGTTGTATTACCTGTGTCTGTTTACTATCCACTGCTTTAGATTTATGTACCTGGGTGTCTTGTTACTATCCACTGCTTCCTGTAGAGTTAGTATGTCCTGGGTGCTGATTCTATCCTGCTTCCTGTGAGGTTAGTATGTACCTGGGTGTCTGTGTTATCCTGCTTCCTGTAGAGTTATATCCTGGGTGTCTGTGTTCTATCCACTGCTTCCTGTAGGTTAGTATGTCCTGGGTGTCTGTGTTACTATCCACTGCTTCCTGTAGAGTTATATGTACTGGTTCTGTTTCTATCACTGTTCTGTAGGTGTATTCCTGTGTCTGTGTTATATACTGTTCTGTGTTATATGTCCTGTGTTGTACTTCCATGTTCCTGTGTTTATTCCTGGGTTCTGTGTTACTATCCTGCTTCTGTGGTTATATGTACCTGGGTGTCTGTGTTACTTCCCACTGCTTCCTAGTGTGTGGTTATTGCTACCTGGGTCTTGTTCTTTGCTTCCTGTAAGTTATGTACCTGGGTGTGTTTTATCCACTGCTTGTAGGTTATTTCCTGGGTTGTGTTACTCTCTTAGTTAGTTATGTACCTGGGTGTCTTGTTACTATCCACTGCTTCCTGTAGAGTTTAGTTTCTGGTTCATGTTCCTGTATGTCCTGTGTTGTTTACCAGTGCTGTGTATATATGTCCTGTGGTTGTTTACCTGTTCGTGGGTTTGTATGCTCTGTGGTTACTATCCTGTTCCTGTGGTTAATTCCTGGTTCTGTGTATATCACTGCTCTGTGGTTATATCCCTGGTTCTGTGTTACTGTCCTGTTCTGGTTATACCTGGTTCTGTACTTCAGTGTATGTACCTGGGTGTCTGTGTTACTATCCACTGCTTCCTGAATTATATGTACCTGGGTGTCTTGTTCTATCCACTGCTTCCTGTAGGTTAGTATACCTGGGTGTGTGTTACTTCCACTGCTTCCTGTGATTAGTATGTACCTGGGTGTCTGTGTACTATCCTGCTTCCTGGTTAGTATCCTGTGTCTGTGTTACTATCCACTGCTTCCTGTAGAGTTAGTATGTACCTGGGTGTCTGTGTTACTATCCTGCTTCCTGTAGGTTAGTATGTACCTGGGTGCTGTGTTACTCCTCTTCCTAGAGTTATATGTACCTGGGTGTCTGTTCTATCACTGCTTCTGTAGTTAGTAGTCCTGGTGTCTGTGTTACTATCCACTGCTTCCTGTAAGTTAGTATGTCCTGGGTGTCTGTTTATATCCTGCTTCCTTGAGTTATATGTGTGTCTGTGTTACTTCCTGCTTCCTGAGTTACCGGTGTCTGTACTATCCTGCTCCTGTAGGTTATATTGCTTCTTCCTGCTTCTTAGTTATATGTACCGGTCTGTTATCCTGCTTCTAGTTGTACGTGTTGTGTTTTCCTTCTGTGGTTAATTACCGGTCGTGTTACTATCCTGTTCCTGTAGGTTATATGCCTGTGTTTTATCCTTTCTGTGGTTATGCTGGGTTTGTGTTCTCCCCGTTCCTGTAGGTTTATGCCGGTCTGTCTTCCTCTGTAGGTTAATGTCCTGGTCTGTTATCCTCTTCTGTAGGTATATGTGTCTGTTTACTTCCTGCTTCTTATTATGCCTGGGTGTCTGTGTTCTCCTGTCTTGTTTATGCCGTGTCTGTACTTCTGCTGAGTACTGGTGTCTGTGTTATTCCTGCTTCGTAAGTTATGTCCGGGTGTCTGTTTCCCCTGTGGTTGATGTCCTGGTGTCTTACATTGGGTTTTGTTATGTACCTGGGTGTCTGTTTCTATCCACTGCTTCCTGTAGTTATATGTACCTGGGTGTCTGTGTTCTATCCACTGCTTCTGTAGTTATATGCCTGGTGTCTGTGTTACTATCCCACTGCTTCGTGAGTTATATTACCTGGGTGTCTTTATATCCTGCTTCCTGGAAGTTAGTATGTACCTGGGTGTCTTGTTACTATCACTGCTTCCTGTAGAGTTGTATGTACCTGTGTCTGTGTTACTATACTGCTTCGTGGTTATATGTACCTGGTGTCTGGTACTATCCCCTGCTTCTGTGTTATATACTGGTTCTGTGTTACTATCCCCTGTTCCTGTGTTATATGTACCTGGTGTCTGTGTTACTATCCCTGCTTCCTGTAGTTAGTATGTACCTGGGTGTCTGTGTTACTATCCACCTTCCTGTGAGTAGTTGTATGGTGTCGTGTACTATCCCACTGCTTCCTGTAGAGTTAGTATACCTGGGTGTCTGTGTTACTATCCCACTGCTTCCTGTAGAGTTAGTATGTACCTGGGTGTCTGTGTTATATCCACTGCTTCCTGTAGAGTTAGTATGTACCTGGGTTCTGTGTTACTATCCACTGCTTCCTGTAGAGTTAGTATGTACCTGGGTGTCTGTGTTACTATCCACTGCTTCCTGTAGTTACTATTACCTGGGGTGTTTATATCACTGCTTCCTTAGAGTTATAGTACCTGGTGTTGTGTTATTCCATGCTTCCTGTAGAGTTATAGTCCTGGTTCTGTGTTATATCCTGTTCTGTGTTATACCTGTTTACACACTGTTCTTATGTTAATTTGTTTGTTTAATCACTCTTCCTTAGATTATATGTACTGTGTCTTGTTACTATACTGTTCTTAAGTTTGCTTCCTGTAGAGTTATATGTACCTGGTGTCTGTGTTACTATCCACTGCTTCCTGTAGGTTAGTATGTACCTGGTGTCTGTGTTACTATCCCTGCTTCCTGTAGAGTTAGTATGTACCTGGGTGTCTGTGTTACTATCCCACTGCTTCCTGTAGAGTTAGTATGTACCTGGGTGTCTGTGTTACTATCCCACTGCTTCCTGTAGAGTTAGTATGTACCTGGGTGTCTGTGTTACTATCCCACTGCTTCCTGTAGAGTTACTATGTACCTGGGTGTCTGTGTTACTATCCCACTGCTTCCTCTTGCTACCTACAACTATATATTTATTAAAATTCTCCTTAATCCCCACTAATAAATTGATCTTTGTTTTTTAGGGGAAACATTGTATTATAACCGTCACCTGATACTGATAATGACCAAGAAACTTGGTTCCTATACAACAATAGCCATTATTATTACACATTTGTTTACTTGGTAAATAAATATTTATTAGCTCTTCGAAATTACTTATTTTAATAGTAATTATCTGTGAGGCTGCGTCGTTATGTTACCATAATTAATGTTAAACTTAATAACTGTTGTGCTGACAACTTTCTCCTGGAGGTCAGGTCACTCCTGGAGGTCAGGTCACTCCTGGAGGTCAGGTCACTCCTCAAATGCTCTGATTATAATGAAATATTTACTGCAGTTATTTTTGCAATGCTTCCGGAACTTAAGTCAAGAGTTTAGTGATGAACTGTAAGAAGGATCTTGATGCAGCCTTGATGCTCATTAATAAAATTATGCCTATCAAGGTGAGTTGAAATCGTATCATAGAGTATTTGTTATAATAATTTGCATTACTCTGAAGTCGATTCAGAGCATATTTTGTATTTAATAATAAAAAAAGAAAAATTACCAGGAACAACTATACGAGCTAGAACTGTCCCGCGGAGACTTGACCTGGTGACCTGACTCACTTTGACGGTCGATGACCTGACCTGCCCACCATGCTGGCTCTCGCTGGTGATTTAACTTTTGTTGTTGTTGTTGTTGTAAGAAATATTTCATGTTTGATCAAGTACAATCATGTTTCAGAAATTAATCCTGATGATGGTGATTGATTTGTCACCGAAACATTGATTGGACCTCAATATATGTCCAAGAAACTCCAGTTTATATGTGCTGGAGAATAAGCCGAATCGGCGAGTTTGAATTAAAAAAACGGATCTTTGTGCCGAATAACTATAGCAAAAAAACTGTTATGCAAAAAATTATCTGCTAAAATCAACCTCAACATAACGAGAAAATGGATATAATTGAATTTTAATTAACATTAAATTTATTCTGATATATATGTTTAGGAAAATGAAGCCAAAATAAATTAGTAATCTGGAGATTACTGGTAACAGTAACACGAAATTGAAAGATAAGAAGATTGCTCAGTATTGTCTGAATATGTATGGACCAGCCTCTGTTTACCAGAGTATGTATGGACCAGCCTCTGTTTACCAGAGTATGTATGGACCAGCCTCTGTTTACCAGAGTATGTATGGACCAGCCTCTGTTTACCAGAGTATGTATGGACCAGCCTCTGTTTACAGAGTATGTATGGACCAGCCTCTGTTTACCAGAGTATGTATGGACCAGCCTTTGTTTACCAGAGTATGTATGGACCAGCCTCTGTTTACCAGAGTATGTATGGACCAGCCTCTGTTTACCAGAGTATGTATGGACCAGCCTCTGTTTACCAGAGTATGTATGGACCAGCCTCTGTTTACCAGAGTATGTATGGACCAGCCTCTGTTTACCAGAGTATGTATGGAACCAGCCTCTGTTTACCAGAGTATGTATGACCAGCCTCGTTACGAGTATGTATGACCAGCCTCTGTTTACCAGAGTATGTATGGACCAGCCTCTGTTTACCAGAGTATGTATGGACCAGCCTCTGTTTACCAGAGTATGTATGAACCAGCCTCTGTTTACCAGAGTATGTATGAACCAGCCTCTGTTTACCAGAGTATGTATGGACCAGCCTCTGTTTACCAGAGTATGTATGGAACCAGCCTCTGTTTACCAGAGTATGTATGGACCAGCCTCTGTTTACCAGAGTATGTATGGAACCAGCCTTGTTTACCAGAGTATGTATGGACCAGCCCCTGTTTACCAGAGTATGTATGGACCAGCCTCTGTTTACCAGAGTATGTATGACCAGCCTCTGTTTACCAGAGTATGTATGAACCAGCCTCTGTTTACCAGAGTATGTATGGACCAGCCTCTGTTTACCAGAGTATGTATGAACCAGCCTCTGTTTACCAGAGTATGTATGAATCAGCCTCTGTTTACCAGAGTATGTATGGACCAGCCTCTGTTTACCAGAGTATGTATGAACCAGCCTCTGTTTACCAGAGTATGTATGGACCAGCCTCTGTTTACCAGAGTATGTATGGACCAGCCTCTGTTTACCAGAGTATGTATGGACCAGCCTCTGTTTACCAGAGTATGTATGAACCAGCCTCTGTTTACCAGAGTATGTATGAACCAGCCTCTGTTTACCAGAGTATGTATGAACCAGCCTCTGTTTACCAGAGTATGTATGAACCAGCCTCTGTTTACCAGAGTATGTATGAACCAGCCTCTGTTTACCAGAGTATGTATGAACCAGCCTCTGTTTACCAGAGTATGTATGAACCAGCCTCTGTTTACCAGAGTATGTATGAACCAGCCTCTGTTTACCAGAGTATGTATGGAAACCCGCCTTTGTTTACCAGAGATGATGGAAACCCGCCTTTTGTTTACCAGAGTATGTATGGACCAGCCTTGTTTCCAGAGTATGTAGGGGGCCCGCCTCTGTTTACCAGAGTATGTATGGACCAGCCTCTGTTTACCAGAGTATGTTTTGGAAACCCGCCTCCCGTTTACCAGAGTATGTATGGGCCAGCCTCTGTTTACCAAAGTATGTATGGAAACCCGCCTCTGTTTACCAGAGTATGTATGGACCAGCCTCTGTTTACCCCAAAGTTTAAAGAACCAGCCTCTGTTTACCAAAAGTTTATGGACCAGCCTCTGTTTACCCCGAGTATGTATGAACCCGCCTCTGTTTACCAGAGTATGTATGGAAACCCGCCCCTGTTTACCAGAGTATGTATGGAAACCCGCCTCTGTTTCCAGGGGTATGTATGGAAACCCGCCTCTGTTTACCAGAATATGTTGGACCAGCCCTGGTTTTCCAGAGTATGTATGGACCAGCCTCTGTTTACCCCGAATATGTTGGAAACCCGCCCTTTGAGTTTAAAAAACCCGCCTCTGTTTCCAAAAGTATGTATGGAAACCCGCCTCTGTTTGAAAATATGTATGGAAACCCGCCTTTTGTTTTACCCCGAGTATGTATGGACCAGCCCCTTCCCGGGTTTACCAAAGAGTAAAAAAAAGGGAAAACCCCGGTTTAAGGAAGGGGGGAATGGGACCAAAAAACCCCTCTTCAAACCTGGAAAAAAAATGGAACCCGAAAAAAAAAAATAAAAAAAAGAAAAAAAAAAAAAGGGAAAAAAAAAAAAGGAAAAAAAAACCGAAAAAAGGTTAAAAAAAAGGAAAAAGGAAGGGAAAAAACATGAAAAAAGGGAGGAAAAAAAAAAAAATTCACTGGGGGGCCCCAAAAGAAAAAATAAAAAGAAAAGAAAAAGGAAAAAAGGAAAAAAAATATTCCCCCAAAAAAAAAAAACAAAAAACAAGCAAGGAAAAATTCCTTTAAGAAAACAAAAAAAAAACAAAACCCCTGGGAAGGACAAACCGGAAGAAAATAAAAAGAAAATGAAAAAGAAACAAAATTTTAAAAGTTTTTTCCCCCAAAAATTTAAAAAAAGAACAAGCCAATAACCCCGGGGCCTTCCCTTTAAGAAGAATTTAAAAAAACCCAAAAGGGGGGTACCATCCGGAAACAAACCCTCAAAAAAAAAAAACCAAATTTTACGTTTCCCAAAAATCAAAAAAACTTTTTTGTCATTATTTCAACAAAAAAATTTTAAGTTAAAAGGGGGGAAGAAACTGTATCCTAGTTTCCCAAAACCCTTCCCCGGGGGGTTTTTGCCCAAGGGGTTTAGGGGCGGGGAAATTTCCGTTTAAAACCAAAAATGAAAAAAACCCCCGGTAATTCCCGAATACTTTCAAACCCCCAAATTTAACCCAA